>JAYRBV010013259.1:0-13263 GCA_036023255.1 Mitrocomella polydiademata
CAGTTAAGGTAAAGGTCTACCAGTAAAATATTGGTCAAATGGTAAAATATTAGTCAATCAGTAAAAATTAGTCAACTTTGATAAATTAGCGGTCAACCGGTAAAATAAAATTTCAACCGGTGACGGTAACGGTCTACCAGTGTATCATCAGTAAACCGGTAAAATATCACTCAACTATGTAGAATAAAATAATAAAGTTGTCGTTGAACGTTTCAACGTCAAAATACATGTAGCAAATTTTTGGTCAACCAGTAAATCATTGTTCAACCGGTAAATTATCTTGTAAATAGTTTGGCCATACGACAGTCCCATTTACAATTTTCTTAAAAACGCTATTTTTTAACATAAATCTTTTGTCACTCCGGCAGAAAAACCACCCCCCATTCATTTGTTAAGAATATTTTTTTAAAGTGAGTCAGGAAAGTTTGTCAGCTTTTCATTGACAATATGTTGTTTAAATTAGGACACGTTTTTAGTTAGCTAATAACAGCTTGAATAATTGATTTTGAACCATTTTTTCAAAGTTGACGGACGATAAACGACCTATCTGCCACAATGTCCAACTTTGAAAAAATGGTTTAAAATCAATTATTCAAGCTGTTATTAGCAAACTAAAAATGTGTCCCAATTCACCCCACCGTCCCAATTCGCCCCCGTCAAATTCTCGCAAAGATTTCTTCCCTTAAGGTAGTTGATATGTATTTATCATTATTTTGCAACAGTAACTGTTTTTACTTATATTTTGACTGCGGAAACTGCGGAATTTAGTTAAAATTAGTTAACTTCCCAGTTTTCATTTCATCTACAACTTTAAATTCACCTTAAAATCTCCTAAAATTTTCTTGCTAACCGATTAAATCTCCTCTAAAAACAGCGTTTTTCATCCTAAAATCTCCTAAATAACCTAAAAAAACTTTGATTCTTTTTGGGAAAAAAATGGGGAAATTGGGAAAATATGCCCGCTTGCACAGGGGTTTGGAAAACCCGAGTTACAAAATTGAGTTAAAAACTCGAGTTACGCATTATTATCGAGATTTTTTACGTTTTTTAATTTTTCGAGTTACTATAAACTTGAGATGGAAAAACCAATAAAAATTTTTGAGTTACTAACTCAAGTTGAAAATACAAATAAAAAATATTTGAGTTACTAACTCGAGATGGAAAAACAAAAATAAATATTTGAGATGGAAAAGTAAATAAATTTGAGTTATCAACTCATTAATTTCGAATTTCTTTTCGGAAAAATCTGGAAATTTGGATTCAGATTTTTGCAATAATCGGGGAAATTGGAAAATTTGGTCTGCCCGCCTGGTTATCACCCGCATTTTACATGTTGGGAGTTCACACCTCTGCGCATTTTGGATTGATCAACTTGACTTCAATGAAATAGCTTTCCATCAAAATCTGAATCAGGTTTCCCTGATTGTTGATTGTCAATACACCTTTCCCGAAACTTGTTGCGCAATCGTTAAATTCTGATTGCTACTTCATAAGTTATCGCACTTTCGTTTTCTATCAAAAGCCTCTTACTTTTTATTTTACCATACTCAGCCTCGTTATCATGAATTATCAAGAAACCACGTTTTTTTTGAAAGCCTATTGTGACTGATCAAAATAGATTCAAAAATGATTTGCACCAATAGATTGAGCATGCACACGCCCTCGCATGCCTGAAGGAGATTTGCTTGTGCGATTTATTAGTTTAATCACACACCTGAGATCGCCTATACCACACATGCAACATCCTACGGCCTCAAATTGCACGCTAAGAATACTTTATTATCATTTTGGGGTTTACTTCATTGACAAAACTGAACATTCAGGATATGACTCCCAAAAATAAATAGATGAATTGGGAAAATGAAAACAAAGTTTTTAATTTATTTTGGGGTAAAAAAAAAAATCTAGAAATTTAATTTTTAGATCTAGAAACTGATGATTTCAAATTTTACCCAACTTATTATAACCAATTAGTTTCCACACACCTAGCCTGATATATGTAAAAAAAAGAGGAAACATGTCTTTTACATTCTTACGTCCAGATATTCAAGTTTCAAATTTTAAAATTAGTTATGATTCGCTTAATTTTGTGAAAAGTGTTGTGTTGTCATTACGGTAGAAAGATTATGATTTTTCCATATTGTAACGAGCAAAACTTTACAACACTACATTTTATTACCATAGAACTTGCAAGAATTTGTGCAACCTCATATTGAATCGTTCAATTATATGCTGGAAAATGGAATTAAAACAGCAGCCCAGGTAAAAATAATTTTCTTAATTATCCATTTTATTTTAGTTGATAGGTTATAACATACTTGTATGGATTTTTGTAATTAAATGACAAGGAAGTAATCAAGTAAATAATTTAAACCTTGATTTGAAAAGCCAGAGAAGTCATTTCGTTGTTAAAATCGATCGATTTTTTTTAATTATACAGAATTAAATCATCCTAGATCTATCTTCAATAACTTATTAACATCTCTCAGTCTTGGTAATCATTATTCACATGGCATTCTTAATGTATCTAGGATGAAATATTTGGGCTGTTATTTGGTAAATGGTTTTAGAGCAATTTTATTACTTGTCGTACACTGCCCAATTATTGACTATTTACATGACTATTCACAGAATGTATTGGCTATTTGAATTTATATTTTATGTTAGAATATAAATCTTTAATCAAAACAATCAGTTTAGATGCATTGATTTTGATGTGTTTCACTTTACAGCACAAGATTAGAATATTCTTGTCTTTATTGGTCTCTCAAAGGATTATTTAAGGCTACTTCAATCTGTCAAAACTTGTTATCAATGCCAATTGAAGTTCAAAAGTTATTAGGAATTGAATATATATCTCGTTTTTAGCTTGCATTCTTAACAAACCTTTTATGCTCTGTTTTACTAATCACCGGTAAATCTTAAAGAGCACCCATGGTTCGAATTCTCAAACAAAGATAGCTGCCCAGAAACTGACAGAGCTTATCTTTGATTAATTCTGGTGTTGCTGGCAATTTTTTTACATATATATTGTGAATCAAAATAACTAAAATGTCATTTGGATTTTATATATTTGTGACGTTAAGATGTTACATGAGCTACTTATTTTAACAAGTGTATATACAAAAAAAACTCAAATTCACATCGTATTAGCAAAGTACAACGCTAGAATTTGTACACTGTACACTGTAAACCTATAAAATTTTATCAAAAAAAGTTTATATATTAGATAATTAATACTTCTAATAGTAGCAAAGTTCATGATTGCCCCATTTTTCACTGGATCCTATTTTCATCTTTTGTATTGAGTCACATTTGCCATGCAGCCATACCTATGATCTAAAAAATAAAGTTACAACCAAGATTTTTACAGCTCACAAATTGAGAACAAAATATAATTATGTTAAATGTCACTTAAATTCCAACCAAGCTTATATACCATTTGAATTTCTAAAGTCATTAGAATTAAAATATCATTCCCCTTGGCCTTGTTAGTGTTAGAGACTGTTATACTGTACAAATAATGTTTTACAATTTGGAAATAAAAATCAAATTTTTTGACTTTATTTCTGAAAACATTTTTATAAAAGTTATTAGCTTTTAACTTTAAAAGACAGCCTGCTAAAAGACAGCCTATTTTTTTGATGTGGACACACTTAAAAATGCACACATTTTATGAGAATTTTTGGAGGCTATCTGATAAAGTTTTGCAAAAAAATTAAACTAAATTAAATAATAGTAAGGCATACAATCAATTAATAAGATCAATAATGGGACCGAATGAATTAATGAAACAAGAAAAATTTAATTCCTGATCAAAAGAATACTTGAATAATTGGAGATAAATTCTTTACTGCTATGTATTTATCAGTAACAAAAAATTTCAGTCAGCAAGACTAAAATTAAGAGGTAAGGCAACAATACAATTGCTCTAATTCCATACACCATAAAATATATAACTCAATGACGATGTGCTGATTCTCTCATTGACCTATTTCATTAGGTTACAAGTGATGACCAAACAATTGGTGACACAAGTAGTACACTTGATCAAAATGATGATCCTAACATACCAACTACGAATCAAGAGCAACAACCAATAACAATAAATCTGCCAACATCTGTCCCCGTACAAGACATTCATGGAAACAATATAAATGTTTCTACAACAGATACCTCTACTAATGTTCTTCCTACTGATTACATGAACATTCTAGATATTGTCTTGTCAGACAACAGTAAAGGGAATTTGCAAGATGGAGCTCTTGGCACAAACCCAACAATTGTACTTGCTGAAGTTGATAGTACAAGTGGGGGGATGGTTGCAGTTTCGCAAACTGATGGCAGCACTATTCAATTAACACCAGAACAAGTTTCTGCCTTAACTGCTGCAGCTGCAAGAGGTGAATCTGGTCTGTCTATTATAACACCAGAGCAGCCAGTCCAAACAGGTGATGCAGATATAATGCTTACAGATGACAAGGAAACTATGGACACAAAAGACATAGTAATGAAAGATGACAACGGAGATGACATTGAATTTGAAGAGGAGACAAACGACCAACAACAGCCAATAGACAGTTCCTCTGGTTCGGCTAAGGTTGAAAAGGCAGCATTGAGATTCAAATGTGATGAGTGTGCTCGGCCATACGTTACAAAATCAGCCTTGAAAAAACATCTTCAACTTGTCCACAATAAAGAACTTGATGCATCACTGCAAAAAGCATCAAGTAAATGTATTCATCCTGGTTGTGATAAAATATTTTACCATCGTCAAAAAATGATTGATCATCTTAAAGAAGCTCATGATGTTTCATGTGTTCAAGAAGATTTGGTATTCAGCACATGGGAGGAGTTTCTTCTTTGGAAAGAAAAAGAAGAAGATGCAAATTTCGTTCATTTTTCAAAAAACTCCACGCACACTAATGCTAAAAACTACATGCTGACAAATTTTACCTGTCAACGTGAAGGAAAAGCTGGCTATAAATACAAAGGTGCGCAGCAAAAAAAGTATAAGGACCTTGTCATTGGAGAAAAGATATGTCCAGCAAGAATGAGAGCACGTCTTGACAAGCCAACAGGTCGCGTGACTGTTCAATATTGCAAGTCTCACAACCATACATTGAGCTTCCAGGACTTCCTTTATCGGAGAATGCCTGACAGACTACGCAATGAAATAAGAGAGAAGCTTGCATCTGGCATGACATCAGAAGAGGTTTACAAAGATCTGAAGAGTGCGGATAATTTGCGTGAAAGTAGGGGAGAACGCTTTGCTCCTTCGAAGAGGCAATTCGTCACTTTGGTTAACATCAAGACAATTGCTAAAAGAATGAACATCAAGGAACCCGGCATTTCTAAGAACTTTGTGCTGGAAGCAGAACCCTTAGCAATACAGATACAAAAACTTCTTGACGAAACCTACAACCCTGTTCTTCTTTACAAGGATCAGGGTGCAACTACTGAAATTGGTCCTGAGGAGATTGATCAATTGACAGGTTCACAGGATCTCTCCTTGATTGCAATCCAAACGAAAGAGCAAAAGGAAATGTTCATAAAGCATGGTCACAAAATTGTCTTCATTGACATTACAGAAGCTATTATAACTCCAACCCAGTATGTCATCACGCTGAAAGTTTTGGATGAATACAACAAAGGTTACCCTATCGCATCTCTCATCACTAATTCAAGGGACGAGACTGTCTTGTTCTACTTCTTTCGTGAAATTCAAAACCGCGTTCTTGATGCAGACATCAAAGTGAGTGCTGTTATGACGGAAAATTCTTGTAATGAATACTATGCCTTCAGGAGTGTCTTTGGTGAAGAGGTCAAACATCTTCTTTGTAAATGGAACCTTCATCGTGCCTGGTGTCAGAAAATTCACGAGGAATGTGCTGGGGATGAAGCTTTGCAACAGGAGCTTTATTTCATCTTCGTTACAATGCTGGAGGAACTTGATTTGGCTAAGTTTGAAAGTATTGCTACAGAATTTGTCAACAATTACCAAGCAAGATGTTCCAGCTTTATAACATTTTTTATGACCAACTACCTCAGCCAACCAGAAGTATGGGCATCTTGCTACCGAAACATCCCATTATCTGATTGCGATGAAGTTTTGTATGCTGATCGCATCCACGAACGCATCAAAAAAGAACTGAAGAACAACCGGAAAGTCAAATCACTTGATGACGTTCTTGACATGTTGTTACGGTTTGAGCATGAAGACTACTTCAACCGAGGATTAAATCTCATGTTGAATCCACCAGAACCACACCTTATTTTGTCCGAGCACGCTCTTGGTATGAAAATCAAGAACACTTCAATTGTCGAGAACTACAGTGCAGATAATCGCTGGCTTGTAAAAACCACTAAAAGAGACCCGGCTGACCTCCAAAACATGAAAGAGGAAACCTTCATTGTCACCTGGAAAGCTGACATATGTGAAAAAGATTTTTGCAGAGAGCGGTGTTTAAAGCTGGCTTGTTTTGGGCTGTGTGGTCACCTTTATCATTGTTCCTGTGATGGAGACCCTGTAACACCTTGCCGTCACATACACAAAGTTCACAGTATGAGGATTGGAGTGAGTCAATATCAAAATACTGACGAGGGAGCAATTAAAGATGAAGCACCTGTTGAAGGAACAACACTGATTAATAGCACTGTCAGCACACCTTCTGGTACAGTTACACCACAGAAAGAAGACACCCAAAAGCTGAATCTTATCAACCCCGTCACCCCAGCACCTGATCCTGATCTACAGAAAAATACAAAAATCAAGAAAATTAAACTGGAACTTGTCAAACTGTATAAATTCCTTGAAAGTGATAACATTCAAAAGTATTCACTTGACTTCATTGAAACTGGCTTGAAGAAAGTATTGGATGAGTGTAAGGTGATTGACAGTATCGGGCAAAGTAAAACCGTAGAGGTTTTTAGAGGCAAACGTAAAGCGCCAGAAAAAGATTTAGCAGAGTTCGAGTATCTTGTTAAATCGGTGAAACGAAAAAAGGTGATGGGTACCAGTGTTCCAGTCATTGTGGAAATCGAACCAAATCCTGCCATCTACAATACATTCAGAAAAAGAATGACAGGTACTGCTGAGGAAACACCAGAGGACAGAATGATGCGCCTTTCGAAGTCCAAAAACATCACCATCAACATTGCAAGCGATGAAAAATACCGAAAAACCCAAAGCCAGCAAGTCACATCCACGCCAGGAATTATTGTAGCTAAAGAAGGTGAGGAGCCGCCATTGATAGTTGAAGGAGAGGAATTACCAGTAGAGCTGTATCAACCAGATGAAAACGATACAGAATGGACACCAAGAGGTCCTAAAAAAGGAAAACGTGGGAGACCAAGAAAAAAGCCAATCGCCAAAACATTGAATATCAAAATTCAAGAAGAAAATCCTATTCCTCCATTACTGTCGGTCAAAGATCCTAAAGCTCAGATTGTGACTAACGGCCCTCACAGTTTGACAATGGCCGAAATCAAAGCTTTGGATATCAATGTTTCTGATGAAGAGAAAGCACAATTGACTGAACTGTTACCAAATTATTCTCCAGGTTATATAGCAGACTCTATAATCAATTCATATCTCCACAACCTAACCAAGCGTACAAAGGTGCTGTACCTAACCGTTGAGCAAATGGAATCTTTAGCCTCAAATAAACCCTACACAAACCGTTACTGGGATGTTGCAGATGTCAGTGGTCCGACTAAGAAACAGTATGTTGTTGGCCCTTGGAAGAATAACGGAACACTTGTTACTTTCATTATTGATCTAGTTAATGAGACTATTATTTACTTAGATCCATCCAAACTTACTGAAGAGTATGACGATAATGTGAAAGATTTACAGTCTACATTAGTTGGATTGATGGTAGTTGAAATTCCATTTGATAACACTCGTGAAAGTCCGATAACATGGACTCTATCTACAATGGAGCGAGTAATTGAAACGGAGAAGTGCAACCATGCAGTTAGGTGTCTTTGGTATATCAACCAGATGTGCAACAAACTGAATTTAACCGATACAAGTATGAATATGGAAACATTTAGAAAGATGATTTTTGAGGATGTGGCTGGTCATTGCATCACTGATGTGATTGCCTCTTAGAAGCCCTTTTTTGACTTTTCTACCTTAGCAACTACAAGGGAGTCTTACCTTAATATTATTTCAAGATTCCTTATTTCAGATACGTTCATTCACAATGGCTTTTTTTTCATTCGCACAGCTTCTAAATGCATGCTTACAAGCTTTTGTGTTAAGTACCTTAACGGAAGAAATTTTCGCGGGAATTTAATTTTGCAAAAAAAAACTGCAAAAATTTCTTCCTTTAAGGTATATCATTGCTTATTGAGTAAAACCACAATTGAGGACTTTCAAAACTATTTTGAAGCTGTGAAACTTTACTTGAATTAGGGCTCATCGTATTTTTCATGTTTAAGTTTACTTCAAGATAAATGGGTTTAGTGACAAAAAATTTCAGCCAGTTTACTTAAATATCAAACACTAGTTCAAATATTTTTGCTACCTTATAAGCAGAAACTTTTGGGGTGTATATTACAAGATCGTAAAAATAAAAACCAATAAATTTTCTATTCAAACACAGCAAAGTAAGGCATATTTTTAAATCATGACAATATCTACCCCTGAAAATTCCTGCTCTTCAGTTACTCATTGGCAGTCTGTGTTAAGCGGATCAATTTTTGAGTGAATTAAATTTCACGGTTTTATCCAAGCACAATACAATTTTTGTGATTTTTAGGTTTTGTAAGAGTTTCACTAAGCCTTATAGGTTTTTGCAAAAATTAATCCATGCAAACTTTTTCAAGTCTCTCTTTATGAAATTAAATCCACACGAAAATTAATCTACTTAAGGCGACTAAGTCCAATTTAATTTGTTGTTGTACGGGCGAAATCCGCAGTTTTTTCTCTTTGTGGGATTCCTAACTTACCCAGTGAATTTGTGTTTTGTAGCCATTTCTTTCAAAAAGAAAACATTTTGGTACTACAATCAGATTTTTGTTGTTCAGTCGACAACAACAAATTAAATTGGAAAATTATTTTTTAACCATGACTTTCTATTATTTGCTTGTTTGGTTGAATGTTCAAAATATCAGTAAGTTTTCAACATGTATTTTCACAACTTTTCCTGAAATTTGCTTTACATATTTTTGCGTTCACTCATAATTCTAAAATTGACCTGTTTCTAAACTTTTCTATGCAAATCAAGATTTTTAACTGCCATTGTTTTTTCAATCTTCTTTCACTATAAAATTTATCTAAAATGCCTCTCATTTAGGCATTGTGGTATAAGAAATACCTTGAGTATTTATTATTATACTGCTTATCTGAGATTTTTCTTTTGAGTTTTTAAATTTGTTTGTTTAAAAAAGTTATTTGCTCCTTTATATATAACTAAAGAGATGATTCAGAAGATTTTCTGAAAAAGGTATTATGGTTTTACTGTGTTTCAATTGTCGAATTCTCACTGAAAATGTGGAAAAAACTTATATACAAATATTTGGAGTGGGGGGGGGGATAGGGAGTTGATGTAGCCACAACTGCCTCTAAGAATCTTGTGTTTTGTTTGATTTATTTACAGAAAATTCAATAAACAATAATAGAGAGATAATAATAAATCAATCTGAAAGGCTGATTCATAAAAAGTACCATTTGCAAACGGTCCTTGTTTTGTTTTATGTGATTATACAGGGTGAGTCAGAAAAAAACCTGCCCTTTTGTATGATTTGACAAAAGAAATCGTCAGAAAACACTCCTCCGCTTTGACTTTTTAAAAACTATTTCTTTTATTGAAACTTAAACAAAAGAGTAGGCTTTTTCTGACTAACCCTGTACTTTCTGACGTTAGAATCACCAGCATTTAAAAAGACATTTAAGGTTAATAGTTATTAAAATAGGAGTTAGTAATGAAGATGTTTGAACTGTGCTCTTAAAATAATCTTTTCAGTATTTATTTAGATTGAATAGAGCAGAGCTAATTAGAAAGTCATGTCTACCTCCAAACAGGCTGCACAACCAAAGACGTCTAAAATAACTATTGCTGATGACAATGACAGCCTTGGAACATTGATTTCTGAGGATATCGGTACTGACTCTGAAGCTATCGGTACTGACTCTGAAGCTAACACAATGCTTTTTTTTGACAATGGGTATTACTTTTGTGATCGTTGTGATAAGAAGATTAAAAGGAAAGACAATTTTAAAAGACATTACCAACAGGTACATAATGCTTTGCTGAGTGATACCAATAAAGATATCATTGAAGTAGAACCTGCATCTTCAAAATTGGAAGAAATTGACGATTCTACCATGGATCTCTCTGATGATGATGATGTGCTTGACGTCATGTCACAAGTTATGAGTGAAACAGACAAAAATTCAGTTTGTGACCTCGTCACTGATGCAGAAGTTGAAAAAAGCAACTCTGATTGTTCAACATCTGTACCAAATCTTTTCTATGATGGCCTCTTCAATTGCGACCATTGCAAAAGTAAAATTAAGAGGAAGGATAATTTTAAAAGACACTACCTACAAGTGCATAAGCTTGTTTATGATAATGACAATGTTAGAGGTAATTCAAAAAATAAGTGTATCTTTCCTGGTTGTGAGGAGATTTTCTACCACAAATGTAAAATGGTGGACCATCTTCGCAAAATACATAGAATTGTTGTAGAGAGTGAAACTAAAACATTTACCAGTTTAGAAGAATTTTTTGAATGGAAAGAGAAGGAAGAGACTTCAAACTTTGTGTGGTTTCCGAAAAAAGATGAGCGTAAGATCTCCAATGGTGTTACGTATGCTTCTTTTGTCTGCCAATTTAATGGAGTTAAGCAGCCTATTCCACTCAAACAAACATCCACAAAACGAAAGATGGTTAAACAGAAAATCATATGCCCAGCAAGGATGTTAGTCAAGACACAAGCTGATAAAGTAACCATCAAATACATCAAATCCCACAATCACCAGATTTCTTGTGATGATATGAGAAACAAGCCAATCCCAGCAAAGATGAAGGAAGAGATCACAGAAAAGCTTCTAGATAACAAATCAGTGGATGATGTTTATACTGAACTTCATCAAGAGGCTGTCAGTGAGGCATCTTGCAGTTCGTCGATTCAAAAAGTTTTTATCCAGAAACACAAGATCAGGTATCTTCAGCAGAAACTTAATTTGCCGAGAGGTAATAACTGTAAAAGCAAAATATTGATCGAAGATAGATTGAAGGCATTAAGCAGTGATAGCTTCAATCCTGTGTTATTATACAAGCCAACAAATGTCCTAGTTGATCCTGATGAAAGTATTGTTGAAGACCGTACTTTTATATTTGCAATACAAACAAAAGAACAATGCCAACTTTTTCAACAGCATGCCAAGCACATTGTTTTGCTTGAACTCACGGCACCTACATCGTTTATTCCTTACTTCATCCTCACTGCGAAAGTTATTGACGAAATGAAGCAGTCCTACAATATTGCACATTTAATTACAAGTATATGTGATGATGAAATAGCACTTGCTTTTTTTGGAGAACTCAAAGCACGGTGTGAAGGAGTAGACCTTCAAATACATCTTGTGATGACTACTTTGGATACATATGGTGTTGAACCTTTCAGAAAAGTATTTGGCCCAAGTATTCAATTTATCTACTCCAAATGGCACTTTCATAAAGTTTTGTTTTCAAAACTCTTAGCTGATTGTCCAAATGAAGAAGAGCTTCGCCATCAGGTTTATTTTACCCTTGTGGCACTTATCGAACAAAGAGATACAGAACACTTCAAAGTCATTGCATCAGATTTCTTCCACTCCTACAAAAGTAAATGCTTAAGCATTGTTACTTTCATGGCAGAACTTTTTTTATGTCAGCCTGAAAAATGGGCTCTTTGTTATCGCAATCCTGAGTACCATCATTGTGATTCATACATGCATATAAATACAACCTCTCAACTGTTGAAATCTTCCTTTGGGACATTGAAGGAACCATGTGCTGTTAGCACACTTCTACATACATTGCTGAATATTGACCAATCAGCTTATTTGAAACAACTTTGTAAACAACGCCTGGCAGAGGCTGCTCCTTTATCCCATCAAATGTCATTAGGAATATCTGATGAAGACTTGAATAAAATTTCAGATACCCAATGGATGGTTTTGCTGAATGGTGTAGCTTATGAAGTGAACTGGAATTCTGATGGATGCCTGGAAGAATTCTGTTCAATACGCTGCTTAGAGCTGTTATGTTTTGGTCTCTGTCAGCATATGTATACATGCAACTGCCGTTGGGAAGCTCCCGATATATGTCCCCATATTCATAAAGTCCATTCTTATGAAATGGGTGTATCTCACTGTCAACAAACAGGAAACACTGAAATGCCAGCGTTGAAAAACAAGAAATTCAAACTGTATGGGCGTGCCGAACCACCTGATCAAAAACTGATTGAAAGGATTGAACAGAATATTTTGGTTTTACAGCAATACATCGATAATAATCCTTCAAAAGAAATATTGGAGGAGATGGATGAAAGTTTAGAACACTTGAAAAATTGTTGTGAAGCCTCCGAATGTAAAAAATCCAGTTGAAATTTTTTTTCAAAGGTAAATAAAAGATATCAATATAGGAAATTCTTTTGCCAAAAAAAGAAGTGTAGATTTCCAATTTTGAATTTTAAGAATAGTTTTCTTTTTCTAGATGAGTTAAAACGCCTGTGAATTTACTTTCAAATGTTTGTATTCGCAGGAAAAAAATATGCAATTTTTTCCTGTGGATGTCGATCTTGGATTTATGAATCTTCTCCGCCTTGTTTAGAATAATAAACAATTAGAATGGTGGTACTGTAGTTGGTCTTGGCAAACAAAAGAAATAAAGGGATTAAGATATTATTGCCTTTTTTCTCTCCAAATTACTTTAAAATCTTAGCTCCTGTCTGCCTCCAGCAAGTAAGGTGGACCAAATCGCTGAAAATGTTAACTTTGAGTGTACAGTATTATAACCCACCAAATTTTATTTTTGCAGGCAATTCCTCCTCAGCACTTTGATTTACCAAATGGAGGACGAGCGGAACTCAGTTTTTTGGTAAGTCTTTATATTATTCTGAACTACCTTAACCCTATTAGGGGCAGGGTATTTGGTCCGCGTGTAGAGGCAGGGGGGGGCGGATAGTGCCCCCCCCTTCATAACTTTTGATATGAAAGAGCTTTAGGTCTGAAATTTTGTACACTTATGTACATTCACATAATAA
>JAYRBV010013270.1:0-13260 GCA_036023255.1 Mitrocomella polydiademata
TGCGAGGAGGAGACCACCTGACTGAGTTTACAAGAAGGTAACATTTTTTAAATAAGATTAAACTACATAAATTTCTGGATATATAATATCTATCGGTATACCGATATTTACCGGTAAATAAACCGATATATATATATAACCGGTAAATATATATAGGTATACCGATAGATATTATATATCATGAATAATAAACCGATATTCACCGGTAGAAATTAGCAATATGCCGATAAATAACCGGTAAACCGGTAAATAATTATGCAAGTAAGCGTACATAAAACAACCTTTTCTCACCGCGCGGATGAACTAACTGTCATTTACCGATATATCGGTATACCGGTAAATTTGAAGAATTTACCGATATTTAGAGAAAAAGAATGTAACATTTACCGATAAAAACTAAGTGTTTTTCTGTAATTATTCAAGCTTTTTATCGGTAAATATTACCGATAATTTTCATGTACTCTTTTTCCTGTGGAACGTCAGATTTATAAAAATACAAAGAAATCATTTAATTGTCATTAAAAAAGACAACTTTAAAATTCTTAAGTTGACAAACATAAATTAACGTACCCAAGTTTTCTCTTGCATCAATCCTTTTTCGAACTTCATCAACTTTTTCTTTCTCGTAGAATTGGAGTTTTTGTTTCATTCTTTCTTTCAAATTTTTAATCTGAAGGAAATTTTATTCATTAGTACTAATATTTTGATGATATTTAAAATTCTAAGTATGAAGATCTAGAATCAAAGGGGAGTGTCAACCTTTCATAAAAAGGGCAGCATTTTTTATACAAAATATTCTCTATTTTTATATGAGAAAAATACAGAAAAAAAAGTCAAATTATTTTTTTACATTTTGCAAATTTTTCAAAGACAAATTAATTTCATTAAAAAGCACAAGAAATATAATGTGTACATTATCTTCAAATTTTTTGACATTTTACTTACACTACCCTTTTAAAAGTTTCTTGTTTTGTTGATCTCAGACATTATCAAAACAGGTTATTCCTTAATTACTCACTAACAGAACACTTTGTTCAATAAAGCTCAAAATAAATCGCTTATTTTAAGCTATGTTCAATGATCTCTTGCACAGGTGTGTGATGGGAAGAAAAAAGACCTGGGCTCGCATGGTATAACATAGTTCATGTGGAATTATCCCTTTTGATATTTTTCTGTGATCAAAACTTACTTCAATTATGTCACTTCTTTGTTCATAGCGATTTCCAACACTTTTAATTGCTGTATTCAATGATGGTGGCGGCATTCCTGTTTCACTAAACTGTTTCCTACCGGGAGAAACAACATCAAATGTGCTATCCATTGAGTATGTTTCCTCATTTTCAGATGTTGAACCATCACTGCGAGAAACCATAACGGCGTCTTCCATACTTGCAGACTTGTGGGAATGAACAATCTTTTATTAGATGTTTCTTTAAAAAAAAGACATAACTTATAATTACAGTTTTAAAACAACTTTTTACAGACTGACAGAGCACATAAAATAAAAGACTTTTGACATGCCTTTAGAAAAGTTATATACGTTTTTGTGTTAAGATTGAGTTTACTAAATACTTAGATTAGTGTCACCCTAAGCCCCCCTCCATTGTGGGGGCAGAGGGGGCCAGAAAGTGTTTCTCTACATCGCTGGAAAAGCACACGTATGCACATCATAACGATTTAATGTTGGTAAAAAATACTTGGAAAAATCCCTGCTGACATATCGCACAATCTGATTTGTTTAGAATTATCAACTGTAAACATTGCTATTATCAACGGCCATCTTGAATAAGTTGATTAACCATGCTATTTTTTCTCCTTGAATATTTGAGAGGAGTGTGTAAAAATTTCATGGATACCCAGTAGTCCCAGGCCAGGCTAAAAAAAGTTGACTGTATAAAATAGCTACAAAGTTAAGAAATCACAAAAAATATCAAGAAGTTTAAATTCAAACTGAAAGTGTAGCGTTCTCCTTGGATCAGTTTCAAAATAAAAAGCAAAAACAAACACAGAACAGAAAACAGTGAATTTGCACGAAAGTGAAAGTAGCTATAGCATGGGATATAATACTAAACATGCAAAAATTATATTGAAATGCTCACCTTTCAAGAAGCGGTCTCCTTAATAAATGCTGCCTTTAATTTTGAGGCGTTTGATATATTTGGTGATTTCTTAATGGTTCTTTTGAAAAATTTGGCTCACAGCATAGTGTGAGGGAAAGTACAATGTTTTGACATATAGTGCAAAAAAGCAGGTCGTAAGGGAAAAACAAAAGTGAAAGTACCGACGAGCTTTGCGCCAACCCAGAATGCTCTGCCACTCCACTCCTACTTCGATGATTTTGTTAGTACTGTAAGTTAAAATTTAAAAATGTATTAGGGAGGAGATCAAAATTAACGTAAAAAGGAATTTTGCCTCGATGTCTGCGGCATTTTACACTTCGTAAACAAAAATTACATTTTGCGTAGCGTACGAATAACTAAAACAGGTGTAGCTTCTAGGTAACGTTTTTAAAAACAGGAGGCGTCGCGAAAAGGAACACTCTGCAAAAAAAGTAAATCGACTTCCCTGCCGTAGTTTGTTTACCATTCATGGCATTAAATGGCAGAAGTTTCTTTCTTAGAGTGGCTTGAGGAACCAAAACAAATTGTCCTATTTTCTATGTTCTTCATCGTTTTTTGTTTCATTGTTACAAAGATTTCGAAACGAAGAAAACAAAGACACCATGATTTCCGTGTCCGCGATCCTCGCAAGGGACACCATTGGGTTCATTCCGATTTTATAATTAAACCTACGTATTGTAACATTTGTGAGACTTCTTTAGTTCGTGGTGTATTTTGTGACACATGCTGGGTTTGTGTCCACGATGAGTGTGAAGATGATGGAAATAAGAAACTTGCGTGTAAAGTCATGAGTTTATCAACAGAAAGGACAACAATGAAACACCACTGGGTAAAAGGAAATCTTCCTCTTTGTAGCAAATGTTCAGTTTGTAATGCCCCGTGTGGAGAAGAACCAAGTTTGTGTGACTACCGCTGTGTTTGGTGTCAAACAACAGTGCACCAAGGACAATGTTTTGGTAAATATTTGCACGATTGCACCTTTGGAGAAAACAGGAAAATCATCCTGCCGCCATATTGTGTAACATTAAAGACTGTTGGTTGGAAAGGTAATGTATGAGATGTTTAAACTGTCTTCCCATCCAGCCAGCACAAAAACTCGTTATTATTACACCTCTGTGCATAAAACATATAAGAAGGGATCATGGACAAAATATCTTTGTCCCTATTACCGTATTTTTGCCGCTAAGGAGGGAGGGGGCTTTGTCTTTGTCAAAGCCGTTAAAAAAATAAAAATTAGGAAGAAAATGACAACCTTTTTTACTAGCTAAAATGCTGTTCTTCTGTGCTACCATTTATATACATTTGAAGGAATGAGTGTCTAAAAGATCGTTATTGCGCACGCGTTTGTTCATTTGTTTTTTTTCATTTCCGCAAAATAAACTTTTAATAGACATGTGAGCAAATTAGACTGGGTGCCACGCGCTCCATAGGCATGTCAGTGAATAATATCGCGCTTGCTTTTTAAAGTCAATTACATTGATGATGATGATATAGAAATTGGCATCATAGATATTTCAGAGTTTCAATATTTAATTTCTTTGAAAGCCTTCCTAAAGCTGCTGGGCAAATTGAAGTTTTATTTTTTAGGCCGATTAAGAACATAGGGGGGAGGGGGTAAAGGCTTAGCGGCAAAAAGCCGGTAAGGGAGACAAACACACTTTGTCAACGGTCCCTAAATTTTAACCGTTTTTAATAAACTTCTCTGAAATTGTCTGCTTTTTAAAGCTCCAAAATGTATAAAAGAAGTTTTAAAAATAAAAGTCTTTCATTTGCACTAAGAAATGTCAGCATAAACAGTCAGGTAAAATGGCCTAATTAGGAGAAATTGCAAATGTTTTGTTTCATGTCGCCTAATTAGGAGACGTAAGACAAAAGAAATGGCTAAATACTGTATCAAATTTTTGGCACAACCACTCAAAATCACATTTTCTTTGAATGTCCAATAGACAGAGTCCTTTTGATCCCGTGTGTTTGACAGTTTAATTTTTTTTTTAAGTTTTAATCATGAGGGATCATGGACCCTAATTAGGAATAAATATCTATTTTGGCTTGCTATTACGGCTTAATCCTGAAAAGGTATGTTGCCACTTACATTGAGAAAATTCCTGTGCGCAATAACTAAATTCCGTGCGCAATAACTAAATTCCGTGCGCAATAACTAAATTCCGTGCGCAATAACGATCTTTTAGTGGACCCCAGTGGAAACAACTTCAGCGCTCATTTAGTGGACTGGGTTTTTCTGGGTTATCCACTTTAAATATTGTATATCTATCTATCTATCTATCTATCTATCTATCGTGAAAAATGTATTGATACCAAATTTTCAAGGGTTGGCAGAGTTATTTTTCATCAATGAAAAAATAAATCTTCATAGGGTTTTACTCCCATTCCTGCAATTGAATTTTTAACCTAAAAACCACACTGAATAGAAAATCAATTAACAGTAGCCTAAATATTTCATTTTTAGGCAGAAGGCGAGTAGTTATTAAAGAAGTTAAACCACCTCCATATGAGTGGCAACCAACATTAGTAATTGCAAATCCTAAAAGTGGAAGTAATGAAGGAGTGAAGCTGTTGCGTGTGTTTAGATTAATATTGAATCCTGCACAGGTAAGTGGGCTTATATTTTTGTGAAAAGGTCTCCTGGCCCTTTTTCTGAAAAATAAAAATAATAATAAAAAGTAGCGAGGTAGATGGTACTCCTAAGTATGTATGCATGTATTTATTTCATAAAGTAACAATTAAGTCTTCTCGGTAAAGATTTAGCTGAAAGTAAATTAGAATGCCGCTCTCAAAAGGCTTTATATGCAAATTGTGAGCCAGTGTGTCAATGCGCAAGTGTTTTGGCTCTCGTCATACGGAGAAGACTGCAATTACATGCCTAAATATAAAGGCCTTTGTTTTGAGGTGTGCTATGGTTGCACACCAGCCATTTCCTTCCTGCAAAAGCCCGAATCATACTATAGGGGAATGTAGAAACTTTTTTATATGTGATGACATATTTCTTGCAATTATCAATTATTCAAACAGAGTAAGTAAAACTAAAAAAACAAGATATTCAAATTTAGCAAAGCTTTTTAAAATAATTATGGTATTATCATTAGGTACTGTTCATACAATATTGCTCAATTTTTTTATAGATGAGTGACTGAAAATATATATTGCATACAAGGAGAGGGAGGGGGTCCTATTTTATTGGCCATGATAGTGCATACTTACGTACTATGTGAATGCTCCCAGGGCTAGGTTTTTAGCTGCTCTAAAAATAAATTTGTTTGTTTTGTGGAACCTTGACCTACTAATTATTTTTTACATTTTTTAAAGGTTATTGATCTGTCTGAGATTCCACCCGAGACAGCACTAGAATTTTGTCGGTTGCTTCCAGAAGTTCAATGTCGCATCTTGATATGTGGTGGTGATGGAACTGTCGGGTGGGTGCTGGATGCCCTTGACAAAGTAGATTTACCTGTATGTTATATCATGCACTACTTTACTTTATACCAAAATTCCTTACGATTTTCACCTAGTGTCCTCACTTTGAGCATAACAATCCAAGTAATTCAATTTTTTTTTTGAAACATTCACAAGATGTGTGACACATATTTTTGATAATTGTCAAAAAATTTCATTTAGAAAGCTATGATATTTCAAAAATTATTGGGGAAAAACCAGAGGGGGTGATGAAAATATCCCCCCAGTCTGAATAGGGTTAAAGGACTTTCTACGTGTATGTCTTTGTGCCTGAATTTCCATTCTTTATAATTCACTTATACAACAACTTACAATCTTTTGTGACATGTCATTTTTCGTTTTCACCTTTTTTTAAAAAAAAAATTATTAGAAACGACCATTGATTGGGATACACCCTATGGGCACTGGCAATGATTTGGCTCGTGTTTTAGGCTGGGGTATTAAATATGTTGGTGATGAACATGAAATTGAGGAGTTATTGCAAGACTTTGAACGGGCAATACAAACCCCTTTTGACAGGTCAGTTTATTGTACTTTTTGTGTTAAAAGAGGAGACGTGTCCAATATTGGACCGGAAGTTATCAATTATTCATTTGATTTAATAAGAGAACGACAGATTTTTTCATTAATTATTCATATTTTTTCACTTTCGTTTTCAGTTTAAGTTCCAATATCAGACACAAAAGTATAAGATAGATATAAATGTCTAATTGCATATGGGAGTAGTCTAGGTCAATATCTTCAACCCAAAAATATTTCAGTTAGTGGCGTCATCACCCTACCCTACGTCAGTACAAAATGCATTATTTGGGACGTTATGTATCAAGATTGGTTATAGCTACAATCCCATAATTGCATATGAAGGTAGTCCTCAACATTATCTAAACACACAAAAAAATTCAAGTGATGACGTCATCATGCTGACCCAGCACGAACCTTGAAAAATGCTTAAAGGTGCATATTTGAAAGCCCATCCTCATTTTCAGGATGCATAATTTTAATACTTTGTAGATATTGATCCATTCTATAAGTATGACAAAATTCAATATCTGAATATTACCGGTGGTTCTTAAAACGACCCCTAAAAATGCCTAAATGTTAAACCCGTAAACCTGTAACTTATATTTTCATGATGCGTAATTTAGATATTGGTCTATTCTATAAGTATGACAAAATTCAATTTCTGAATGTTACAAATTCTTAGTTTCCTTAAATCGTACAAATTCTTAGTTTCCTCAAATCTTACATTTGCACTTGTGTGTGCGCTGCTAATAGGAGTTTGGAAAAGAATAAATAAAACCATGACGACGGCGTAACTTAGCAACCACACATTTTTATGATGTGCATTTATTATATGTTTTATCATACTCATACTACACGTATGTCAAGTAGGCAATTAAAGCCGGCGGCGAAGAATACAGACGTCACTATTACTGTGAGCTAGTTTTCATAATGGCTATCCTGTAATTCTATTGGCCAATATCAACCACGTGATATTTTCACCTTCCGTTTCTGCATTTGAGCTTACGTAAGGTGAAATTTCAATTGAAAAGTAATAATGTTGAATCTTGTGTAGAGACGTTATATTTGCTTGATTTCAATTTTAATTGAAGTAAATAAGCAGCCACATTTATCAATGTTGAAAATTTTAATTTTGAGGAAACTAAGGATTTTTATTAGCGTAGTTTGAATTCTAGTCTTCTTTTTTTTCTTAAGATGGACGGTTGACATACAAAACACAGGTTATTTTGGTAAAAAGCCTCCATCAAAGGTAAGCAGCTTTCATGTGAAATAGATAAGAAAGCTGGCGAGTCAGGAAAAAGGTAGTCTACCCGATATCCGATATACCATTTCGGACTTTTTTACCCTACTCTTGGTCTATCGGCATTGGTTTAGATAAGATTAGTCAGGAAAAAAAGGTTCCACAACAAAGCCTTCTCAGATCTTGCTCCACAACAGAAAGCCTGAGCATGTGCAGCATGACTTACAAAGATTTTCGCTATACAATAACGGCTGCTTGTTTTGATAATTATTATGACTCAAGTGCGCATGTGCAGTAGTTTTCAACGTTTGAACTACTCGGATCTTAGCCAATGCATAGACCTAGAATAGGGCAATAAAACCCGAAACGGTATATCAGGTAGATAAGGAAAAAGGTACCTAATCTACTCTAGTGTTCACCGCAAGCAAAATAAATCGTGCTACCATACAAATGTTCAAGTTTAAAACAAGATAGATTGTGTGGTGTTGTGTTGAATTTTTTAGAATATGGAAATTGAGACCATAACGTTTCTTCAAACATTTGATTGTTTTATATAGTATATAAATAAGTATAATAACTTTCTAGAACATTCTTTCTTTCTGTTAGTGTTTATCAATGAATAGTTATGTCTCAATTGGTTGCGATGCTCAAGTCGTTTTGAATTTCCACAAGCATCGTGAATATCAACCGTCATTATTTACTAGCAGAATCATCAACAAGGTTTAAAATATTGCTAATTACGGCCTTTCCCCTTTTTCTTTTTTAACAAATGCAATGAGGAAAGCACATGTTATCAAGTACATGCATAAACAAGAGCTTTTTAACGAATGTCCTTTAAGGACATAAATGAATGCGGTGACAAAAGATTGCGTCATAAATGTTTGCGAATCGAAGGTAAAATAAAATGGGTTTTGCGACACAAATGTTTGTGAATTGATCTTTGGATCTATTCACACTCGACCCACACTGTGTTTTGAATATATGTTTCATTCAATTAGGTGCGTCACAAAGACTGTTCTTTGTATAACTACATATCGAAAGATATGCAGCCATATTCCTGATTAGAATAAATGAAACAATTTTGTGTATTTCTTTAAAAACTTATTAATATAACGCTAAGATTTTCGTGTTACATTACACTACATTTTAGTAAATGGGCCAGTGAGAGATCTTTAGATCAATTCACACTCGATCCACACTGTGTTTTCAATACATGTTTCATTCATTAGAATACATTTTCAGGAAATAAAAAGAAAATGTTCTTTGAATTTAGTTAATGTATTTCATCTATGGTTCACGGGACGTGCTGGAGGCGGAATGTAAGAATCTACAAGAGCGAGTCGAGTTGGAATTAGATGGTCGAAAGATTGCACTGCCACAATTAGAAGGCATCGTTATTTTGAACATTAACAGTTGGTGCGGCGGATGTCAGATCTGGGATAATAACAACGGCTCTGAAAATGCCGTCCTCGAATCAAAGTAAGTTTCCCACCAGTGAGTTTTCACTTTTTTTGCGAAATTTTGTCTCAGGAAAGTTTCGAAAATTACCATTCTCGAAAGTTTACACTGTAAGTTGTCTACATCGCCGATTCGCGAAATTCTATCCGGTGAAATTTTAAAGGTTTATGCTTTCACGAAAGTTTATCCGAATAAAGAAACATTTTTGTAAATGAAAGTTTGCTTCAATATAAAGTTGAGTATCTTTTTGAAATTATCTGTGTGGTTCATAAAAAACACCCTTCTAAATTATGGTCATTATAACTCTTTAATACGAATTCAAAAGACAGGGAGTATATTTTCTGAACCACCAAATTTTTTTTATATGGTAGCGCAGTGCGTGTTGAAATTTTAATTCAGTAGCCGGGCGGTGTATTGACACCGTTACTCGAGCAGTTTTGATATTTTGCACTGCATTGGTTTCTTTTGATTGTTCTGTTTTGCCGCGCAAAAACCATTGCAGTGTATTGCCAGTAGCATTTTATTATCTTTTGTAGCTACTTTGACCTCTTTTTAGATTTGACGATGGTTTCTTAGAAGTGGCTGGTCTATATTCAGCCTTACACATTGCAAAAATACAAGTCAACTTAGCGGAGCCCATCAAGCTAGGAAGAGCTAAAGTTGTCAAGGTATTTACCATAAGCTTATTTTTAAGTCGCATTCTTTTGTATGTACGTTTTCTTGAATTCCATTTTTCTTATCCGTACTTTTAAATGTCGTCGAGAATTTTAGCGCCATTTTCGATTTTGTTGATAATTTAAAAGTCCCTGCCAAAATAATAATTTTGCTCCATTGACAAATCAAATCTCCACTAAAATTTGATCTTGATTTAATCGGAGCTTCACGAGTTAGAATAATTTTGAGTTACTTTAAGGGAATTAAATTTGGCGCAAAATCTCCGCGAAATGTTAGAAAATTCTCAATAATTGCAGTAACCTTTCGTGAAAATTTTGCAAAAATTGCGGAGAACGCAAAACTTGTCGTCCTTTCTAAAATAGTTTATAATGGTACCAAAAATCTTCCTTTCTCTCCAATAGATCTCAGTGAAGAAGACGAAAAAAGCCAAGAACGTTCCCATGCAAGTGGATGGCGAACCGTGGGAACAAGGACCATGCGTTGTCACTGTCAAGCACAAGGGACAAGTGTTGATGTTGAAAAACAAAGACGGCAGGACGTGACGACGAGAATACGACAGGCGTCAGTCGGTATCGTTGAGGCGGTATTTCGATACTTTGCAGACGTGATTTGATAGACTGATACAGGTCGACATCGTTTAGGTGATGTTCTCATACTTTGGTGAAAGTTTCATCCTGAGTCCTCGTGGCTTAAAATCTTTCATCTGTCAAATTCAGCTAATGGCGAGGGTGATTTTAGTACCATGGTTGGGGCGGTGAGAGTGATTTCAGTACTATGGCCCGGACAGTGAAAATGAATGTAGTGACATGGTCGGAGCGACAAGGAAATATTTGTCCTCAACGACGTCAAAAGTACAACAATTTACTTTTAGAATATTACAATATTTTTTGCTTCTTCAAAGGCAATTACCCGAATTTTGAAATGTGTGTTACTGTGTGGAACAACATTTATTTCCACGTACTAGTAGGTGATTTTATTTTTCGAATTTATTAATATGTGCTGCAGAAAATCCAGATATGGTATTTATAAATTGTTGCAGTTTTAGTAGTCTCGTCTGTATAAAGTTTTTTTTATTTATTCGTAGTAAATATTAGGATAATCAATATACAATATTCATTTTCATCCAATCTTTTTGTACACTGCCTTGTGTCTCATGGTCCAAACAGACGCATACTCGTAATACCTTTAGGGAAGAAATTTTTGCGGGAAGAAAATTTCGCGGTTTTCGCTAAAATCCGCAAATTTAAATTTTGTCTTCGTTTTCCTAAAAATGCCATCAAACTAAGCATTTTTGGTCGAAAAACTCTTGAGGCTCGGAAATCCCGAGTTAAGCATTATGACGTCATATCTCGAGTTAATAACTCGGAAAATTATTAACTCGGTTGAATATGCAAAATAAAAATTCTCGAGTTATCAACTCTGATTATTTTCGAATTTCTTGAAAGTTCATAACTGTGTATAATACCAAGCGTCAGGCCCAAATTGGTCCCAAAAATAAAAATGTTTGTCTAAAATTTCAAAAAATGAACGTTTCTTGAATATGAATGAACTTTCCTTGAATATGAACAAAATACTTTTGCGCCATTTGGACAACCATAGACGATCTATTCTTGTATCCCCCTCACTTTTGAATTGCTAGCGTGGGCCCGAAGTAAGATATAAAAATATAGGTAATAAATAGCAAGGGTTTTCTATACGAAAAAATAGTAGAGTCCTACCTACCTACCTATATGCTTTACTAGTAAACAAAACGTGTGCCCTACCCTGTACCAGAATCTTCCCTAAGTGTTTACACGTTGCGTCTTGGGCCGAATCTCATAGTCTAGTTGCGTCTTGGTTTCGCTCGGAGCGGAATCAAAACTTAAAAATTAAATTTGTGAAAATAAGAAAACTATGGAGGTGCGGGGGATCGAACCCCGGGCCTCTCGAATGCAAATCGAGCGCTCTACCACTGAGCTACACCCCCAGTGGAGTTCTAAACCGTGTAATTTTAATCATTATTTACTGGGATAACTCTTCTTTTTTTTTACTTATCGATTTACCCTTCTCAAATTAATATATATCTCTCCTTCCCTTAAAACATCCAATAAGAATCTAAAAAAATTGTAGGCTGTTGAAGTGTTGTTTTCTTAGCCAATTACAATTCTAAGAAAAATATCATGAAAATAAGATACAAGGATGACGTTTCATCGTCTTTGCCATCGTGTATGCGTAAGGCTAGCTTTATAAGGCCACACTAACGTCGCGTCGAATTCAATTCTACAAACGTGTACTTATGAAGTAGACACTATAATGTAAACAACACAAGTGGCAATGTAGCGTCTTCACCTTACGCATAGGTCGACAGGTCTGTTGAATTACATTAGACGCGACCTTATAAAGCAAGCCTTACAAACATTTCAAAACTTAATGTAATCCTAGTATTCAATATACGAAAAAAGAAGGAAAAACCTTTGGAGGTGCGGGGGATCGAACCCCGGGCCTCTCGAATGCAAATCGAGCGCTCTACCACTGAGCTACACCCCCCACTGCAATATGTCAGGTGTGTAATTATTGTCATTTTAAAAGCTGAGATCATAATAATTTATTTGCCTTATCAAAATATCACAGAATCAATCAATTCAGTTACAAATTTTAACATAATAAGAGCAAAGATTAAGGTAAAATATTTTATTACGCTTCTATAAATTCGTTTCGTTGCTTCAATTTTACCTGTGTTTTGTTAGAGAAGAAGAATTGCTGTCCTAATCTTGTAAAACATCGCGAAAGTCGTTAATGTCAATATTTTTACAGAAAATTGTCGTCGTGTGTTGTGATTGTAGATACAAAAACAATCACACGTTACACATCATTATCGGGGGTGTAGCTCAGTGGTAGAGCGCTCGATTTGCATTCGAGAGGCCCGGGGTTCGATCCCCCGCACCTCCAAAGTTTTTCCTCCTTTTTTTGTATGTTGAATAAACTAAAAACTAGGATTACATTTAAAGTTCTAGAGAAAGCTTTTAGCTTCTTTGAAAAAGTTCTTCTATTTAAAATACCAGAAATGTTTGTAAGGTGTCATCCTGGTGGTATCTTATTTTTATGATATTTTTCTCAGAATTTGTAATTGGTTAAAAAAACAACACTTACAAGGTCTTTTAGATTCTTATGATGATGATGTTTTAAGGGAAGGAGAGATATATTAATTTGAGAAGGGAAAATCGATAAGTAAAAAAAAAGAAGAGTTATCCCAGTAAATAATGATTAAAATTACACGTTTTAAAACTCCACTGGGGGTGTAGCTCAGTGGTAGAGCGCTCGATTTGCATTCGAGAGGCCCGGGGTTCGATCCCCCGCACCTCCATAGTTTTCTAAATTGAAAACAATTTTCACAAATTATAATTTTTATGGCACTTCTAACAATTGAGTTTGCTAAGCATTCTAAGACCGCGTTTACACTTATCGTTTTGATTCTGCTCCGAGCGAAACCAAGACGCAACTTGTCTGCGCAACATCCCACACATTGCTTTTTCATTGAAACGAATAGCTGTATCGGGGTAGGTTTCATCATTTATGACCATTTCCTGTTTGTTTTCATAGATTCAGTTTTCAGTTTTCAGTTTTGGTCATGTTAATTGCTAGTTTGTAGCGTTTGAAAAATTTGATCGAGAAGAGGTACTTTTTCTTAAATTCCGAAAGATGGGAATGAAAACGCCTGAAATAAAACGTCTGTATTTTGAGAGGATGTTTTTCGAAGTAATGGGAACATAAGAACGTTTTACCTATTCCCTAGGT
>JAYRBV010013281.1:0-13253 GCA_036023255.1 Mitrocomella polydiademata
TTGAAAATATAGTATGGACTCTCTCTCTATCTCGAACTCGCAAGGGACCGAGAAATTTGTTCGAGATAGAGAATGGTTTGAACGTCACACAAATGTCCGAGGGACCGAGGTTTATTTCTGTTGGAGACAGAGAGGTTCGAGATAGAGGGTAGTCGAGAAAAAGAAATCCCACTGTATGTTAGTCTACCCAAAACATAGCGGGGAAGATTTTTTTGCAAACCATGAAATCACAGGAAGCTGCGGGGAAACTTATATTTTTTTGAGGCATAAACTTAACTTGCATTTTTAATGACTTTTATCTTTTGTTACCTTTTAGAACAAAGAACGTAATATATTTGAAGCCCAATGGAACTCTCATAGAATTGTGCTCAGAATAATAATTTTTACTCATTGTGAATTTTTTTTTTTTTTTTGTAGTGATACTCCTGGGCCATTGCCTTTCTTCCTCTTTTTTTTTTTTTTTTAAATGAAAACACATTTAATTTACAATTTACATTTCAATATGGCAATTTAATTAGAATTAATAAAAGCTAATGGAAAATAAAAACGTTTTCAAATTAACAAAAAAATGTAAAAAACATCCGAATTCGATTAAATTAACTAAAACATTCATTGATACTCATGGGCCACCATACTAGTCCGACGAATGGTCGTTAGTCCGAAAGGTCGATAGTCCGAATAATATTTGTTCTTTAAACTTTAACAATATGTATACTCAAAATATTTTTCGAAATATATATTGAAATTTTTCAAATTTTTAAAGGTCTTGAGAAATTTGTCAATTTTTTTTTTAATTTTAAAAGAATTATATATAAGATAAAAAAACAGAAAAATATTGAATGAAAATTTTGAAAAATTTGAATATTTAAAAAAATATTAAAATTTCTTTAAAAACTCGAAACTTTAAAATTTGAGGAAAATTTGAAAAAGAAATTAGACACTTGTCCTATAAATAAAAGAAATTGATTCATATGATTCAGTTTATAGCACCACAAGTGATCGAGTGGTTGAGTTGAATAGCTTTTTAAGCTCTTCCATAGATGGCAGAAATTCACATTGCACTTTGTGAGTTTCTATAAGCAGTGTACCCGACTGATGAGGCCGAAACATGTCTCGCAGTTCTGTGCCCTTCTCTTGAACTCCTGAGTTCAGAAAAGAGGCTATTAGGACAGAAAAACAAAATTCGGACTATCGACCATTCGGACTATCAGACTATCGACCTGGACCCCAAATTCCTAGGAACAAAACAAAACAGGATGACAGAAAGAAGCCTTTGTGCTTTTTCTCATTTTTTCTGTCTGCTTTTTTAGTTGGATGTAAAGCTGTCAAGGCATGTAAGGTGTAAATTTGGATTGCAATAGGCCAAAGAAAGATATTTTACAGTGCCTTGAATACTTTCTTGCAAAAAACAAAAACAAAAAACAGATAAAAAAAAGAAAAGCGTGCGTGACACATTAACCGGCTACCATCTTTAAAATTAATATTACTACGCTAAAGTAAGACCGCGTTTACACACGCCGTTTTGATTCCGCTCCGATAACGGAATGGGGTGTTCCGTTATAGACTGTTGCACTCTTCGGAACATGCCGCTAATTTAACTTCTGCATCCCTGAAATATTCTAAGAAATCTAACAGAATCCGTTATGAACAATCGAGATCAACCAAACAAAAACATTTCACATTCAAGTCATTGAAATGTATTTGCAAAATTTTACAAAACACTGATCGGAATGAATCACAGCTAAAAGTCGCTCCGGTGCGAAACCTAGACGCAACGTGTAAATGCGGTCTAAGTGCGGTGTTTTGGTTCTAAAACTGGTAGCATTTAGCAGTGCTCTCCTTTTCTTAAAAATTCTTAAATCTGTTTGTTGCAGGAATGGTAAAGCAAAACAAGAGCTAATTATTTTGCAATATTATATTTAAATTGATTTAAGATCTCTCCATGGCCGAAAAAACTAAGATTGAATGATTTAAGCTTTTTTACAACGATAAGAATAATTGTAGTAAGGAGGAGAGTTACAAAGGATTTTAATTCTCCAAAAAATACTGGCGCATGCGTATTTGTCATTTTACGCAAACTTCTGTCTTGTTCACATCAAGTCTCTGGTGGAAAAGTTGGAATGGATACTATTAATGTTTATATCTGTTGATACCTAGGGAATCTGTTAACGTATTATGGTTGTTTTGTCCCTAATTTCTCATATGAAAGTTTTTGTACATTTTGTGCAAAAATCTCTTCACAAAAATCAATGGGCAGCCCGTCATCTGAGTTTGAATCTCCATTGAAAAAGCACAAGAATAAGAAATCAAAAAAGCTGAAGAAAGAAAAGAAGAAGTCAAAGCAGCAGAAAAATCTTGCTCCTGTTAGTAGTTTACCTCAAACGTCGGTTTACGAGAGCTTATCCTCTGATGGTGAACTTGGCGATTCAAAAGGATTTGATGACTTTGATAAATACAAGAGTAAATCTGACAAACTAAGCTACTCATCCAGACGAAACAGTAGAGATATATTTGATTCCCCTCCGAGCCAACCAAAGAAGAAAAAGAAAGACAAAAAGCCTCACAAGGATAAGAAAAAAGATTCATTTAACTCTATTGATTTTGATAGCATTCCATCTAAATATTCTGGCTTCTCCTCGAGTTCAACATGGAACTCGAAGTCCATCAGCAATCACGATAGAAGACATTCTAACGCTTCTCCTGAAGAATTTGGTGGGTATCCTAAAGAATCTCGTAGAGAAGACTATTATTCAAAATCTCCTAAACAGAAGTCATCAAAGAACAATAGTCCAAGTAAATATGGAAGAGACAGTTCTTTGTCCCCTTACAGTAAACGACCAAGTTCACCCTTTGGATCTCCAATGTCGCCATTTTCAAAGTCACCCCATTTTTCTCCTTACAACAGCAGGGTGAAATCACCATCATCAACATTTCGTAGGCGTTCTCCTTCACCTCACCATCGTAAGAGGTCTAGCCATCACAAACATAGTAGTAGTAGCCGCAAAAAATACTCAAAGGACTTTTCCAGGTCACCGTCACTTTCACCAAATCGCTCACCGCAACTACCAATGCAAAGGAAAAGAACACATACTGGATCATCAAAATCAAGATCTGAAAGACATATTTCTAGCTCCTCAT
The DNA here is from genome assembly GCA_036023255.1 of Mitrocomella polydiademata. Lineage (NCBI taxonomy): Eukaryota > Metazoa > Cnidaria > Hydrozoa > Leptothecata > Mitrocomidae > Mitrocomella > Mitrocomella polydiademata. The sequence goes on from JAYRBV010013281.1 coordinate 3,139, forward strand.
TCACATCAGTTTCTAATTTTCCACGTAGCAATTCAGGATTTCAGCACTCTAATAATGCACCAGCTCTGAATACTGCACCAGCTCTGAATACTGTGCAACCTATGAGCATGAGTCAATTCTTCATGCGACAGGCGCAACAAGCAGCAGCTCCACCACGACTTCCAGCACCACCATCTACAGGAATACCAACACAACAACCACCAGGGCCAGGAGGGCCACCACCTCCACCCCTGCAAAGTCCACCACCTCGACCAGCATTACCACCACCACCTCCAATATCACTACCACCACCGCCACCTCCTGAAGAAATGGGAAATTCTGCACCACCACTACCTCCTTTACCACTACCACCTGTTATCCCTGAAATAAGTGATATATCTCCAGAACCTTTAGATAAAAATAACGTAGATATTATTAAAGACAAAGTATTCATTGAAAACACACTTTCTAATGGAGCTGCAAATAGTTTGAAGCAAAACAGCAGGCCTGTTTCAAGAAACTCGCTGGGCAGTTCTGTTACTGATTCTCCAATATCAGAAGATACTGAATGGGGAGAAAGATGTGTTGATATGTTTGAAATTATTAAAATTGTAGGCGAAGGGACATATGGCCAAGTTTACAAAGCTAAGGATAGAATTACAGGTGTGTACCAGTTGATACTGTGTTCGATGTTGCCATGGACGATTGATGTCAAGTCACTTGTTTAATGTTAAAGCATAATTTAAAGAAATAAAACCTACAAGTGAAAGGACATGATTGCAAGGTTTAAAGTTCTAAAACTTTGACCTGCTACTTTGATCGTTCATTTTTTAGTGTTCTTGTTTTTTCAAAATGGGATCCAAACACATTACAGGAAATTCAAAAGGGTTGCTCCTTTAAACTGATTTCTAAAAAAAAAAAAACTGTTTCCAGCGATATATCTAGAGGGTTCGCAAAATTTCAAGAGTAGTGTGAAAATCAATTACTGACATTGTCATGCTTTAAGACTCAAAAGTATTTGGCGCTTCTCCTTAGTTTTGTGCAAACCCTCTAGATCTGTCGCTAGCTTTGCCTGGTAAACATTTGAAAAGCGCTAGAAAAGGGAAGGTATAAAAATTGTTCTTAAGATTTCTCGACTATTTGTCTCTAATTTACTTCAGTTTGTGCATTGATCTTATTGAAATTATTTTTTTGATTTGTTCAGGATTGAAAATTAATCGGAACTTTGCCTAAAACAAACAAGAGAACTGGTCTCAGAGAAAAAGTTCAACAAATAGCACAAACAAAAGAGTATGTATTCATTTTTCAATCATCAATTTATTTATTTACTTGAATGCGCACACAAATATTTAACTTTCATTTTCACAATTCTTATACCTTCACCTTCACTACCTTAAATGATTATAAGTTTCCAGGGCAAATGCAACTTTAAATTTATTTATAAAACTTAATGTTTGGCTCTAATTTTGCATCTTTGGAACCTTCATCCAGAACACAAATGTGTTAAAATATTAAGCTTTTTAAAGTAGCAGGGGGTGCAAAATTAAGCAATGGTAACAAAAATTTCCAAACTTAAAAGAAGATGTTTCTTAATACTTTTTCACCCTAAAAATTTTAAGAAAAAAGGGTAAGGGTATTTTGTTAAGATTTATCGTCCATGTCAAATCAGGGTACTCACAAGTCCTGGAATGTGAAAAGAGTCCTGGAAACAGGGTTTTCACAGTCCTGGAAAGTCCTGGAATTAAAAAAGAGTCCTGGAAAGTCGTTAAAAGTCCTGGAATTTCTTAATTTTTCCTTTAATATCTGGAAAAGTCCTGGAATTTTGATTCAAAGATTGTCTGAAAATCTTTTCAAGATTCAGGGGTCGAAATAACGGCAGGCTGCAGGCAAAAGCCGGACAAAAAGTTATTTGCTTTTTATCATTGAAAATGTTGATAAATCCTGGAAAAAGTGAGGCCAAAGTCCTGGAAAAATGAAACAATAGTCCTAGAATTTCAATACATATTTTCTGTGGGAACCCTGTGGAAAGTCATTAAATTTTTTGTTTACTCATTTTTAAACTCCAAAGTAATTAGTTATTCCAACGCTTCTTTTTTGAGATTCAGGCTAATTTTTAAATGAAGCTTGCTTGAATCCTTTTTCAAAATTTCATCAAAAATGGAAACTTTGTAGTCAAGCGATTTTCACTTGCACGGGGTGTAGAGAGAGAGATGCAAAGAAGCTTGCTTAACGTGTCAATGATATCCTTGCTGGGTACATCGCGTATTTAGAACATTGTCACGCTTCAGCAATTAGTTTTTCCAATTGCCAAAAAAAAATTGTCACTCCTATATATATTTTTGCATTACATTTCCAGATGAAATGGTTGCTTTGAAGAAAGTTCGATTGGATAAAGAGAGAGATGGTTTCCCTATTACGGCCATCCGTGAAATCAAAATACTCCGTCAGCTAACCCACAAAAGTATTGTAAACTTGAAAGAAATTGTGACAGACAAACAAAGTGCGGTTGACTTTAGGAAAGACAAAGGTATACTTACACAATCTCTATATTTAAAAGTTCGCAAAAACTCAATTTGATTGAAATTGCCTTTTATTCATGGTGTTCCATGGAAACACTTTTAATCCATATTCAGTTAGATCGGCAAATATTGTTAAATTACGTCTGTTTTTCCAAATCAAGGTCAGCTTTAACGTCAGCAATCAGGGGTTGATTGAGGCCAAAGTCGGCAACGGTGTACCGAGTTTGGGTCCCCAAATTATTTATTATTGAAAAAATAAAATACTTTAATTCCTATTGCAAAGTTTACGAAGTGTAACGGGCCATTTATATTGAAACCTTGAAACATTTGCAGATGTCTTTAATCAAATATGCCTTTATCTTTATACTATATTTATTGAAACACATCGCAAAAAACGCGGTGTTTTTTTTAATATGTTACATCACATCTTAAAACATCAGTTCGAACCCTAATTTCTCAATAGTTCTCTTATACTGTACATTGCCAAAATCATTTTTTTCAGTGATGTTGATTTAAGCCAAAGTAGAGACCCCCTCTCGCAAAGATGCCAAAAAGATTTTCGCCGGCGGCACTATTGAATCCACCGCCCAAATTATTTTTCTGTATAAGCCCCTGGCAATGCTGTATGCCGACCTGAATTAAAAGGTTTTTTACAACTTCACCTAAATCACAACAAGAAAGCCCAATAATCATACATAGATATTTTGTTGAAAAATTCCTCCTGGAATATCAGGTGATTTGCCACACAATATTTTATTGATAGCTCTTCTTGGACATGTGTATGGTGCATTAACCTTACTGATCTTTTACAAACCCTGATATATTTCGTTTAGGTGCATTTTACTTGGTGTTTGAATATTGTGATCATGACCTCATGGGTATTTTGGATTCTGGTTTTGTGAAGTTCACTACCGAACATGTCAGTTCAATGATGAAACAGCTTCTTGGAGGACTCAATTACTGTCACAAAAAACATTTTCTACATAGGGACATAAAATGTTCAAATATTCTAATGAGTAACAAGTATGATCTTACATATTCTTTACACTGTAGTTACCTAAACACATTTAAACTTGTACACTGTTATGTTAAAGCTTTCTTGGATATAGAATTTCAAGTTCTAAATCTCATATCAAACAGAAAGTTTTTACACAAACAACTAAGAAAATGTTCTTATTCGGATTGTTTCATAAATTTCATGCGTGACTCGGAAAAAGTTCTGTAAAATTAACGTGTTGTTTTTGTATTGAAAATGATATCGTAATTACAGTGTCATTTTCTTGTTTAGAGGTGAAATTAAATTGGCAGACTTTGGGTTGGCTCGTTTGTTTGAATCAGAAAATGAAGGGTAATAATAATTGTTTTTTCCTTTGTTTGGGTGCGCACTCTTGTGAAGGCATATAGTGATTTTTTGCTGTCATTAAAATTAACCACGGCAAGTTACAACAGCAAAATCTGTCTACCCTTAATTTTGATTTGGATGCTCCTGCTACAGTAATGACTACCAATATTTAAAAGAACTTTGATAGTAGTTACATGAGGAAAAGTGCCTTCAGCAAAAAATTGCAGTAGAAAAGTAACCAAACGTTGGCAGTTAATTAATTCAGAGGGCTGGGTACAATTCTACCAAATTTATTCTAATTTCCAGCTTTTTAAGTTGACTTTTTTTCTGAGACTATAACAACTTATGTTTAATTTTCCCAGGCGCCAGTACACAAACAAAGTTATAACTCTATGGTACAGACCACCTGAACTTTTATTGGGTGAAGAAAGATATGGACCAGCTATTGACGTCTGGAGTTGTGGGTAGGTTGAGATTTTTTGTGGTAAATTACTTGACAAAAATAGCCAAAAGTAAAGTGGTGGTATACAATTAGCTATTTATTCAACTTAACAATGATTACTTTTCAGGTGTATACTGGGAGAATTGTTCAAACGAAAACCTATGTTCCTTGGAAACACAGAGCAGCTACAGTTGGAGTTAATAAGGTATTTTGGAAATTTGGCTTAACCCTATCCAGACCGGGGTTCTCAAAAGCGGGACTGGGTACTATTTGGTCATACTACTTAATTAAATGGCATATATTTATATTTTCTTAAAAATTCAATAAAATCTGAACAAATAAGTTTATTCTGTTTTTATACTGTTTTTGTACATCAGCCAGAATAAGGCGCAAAAAATGACTAAAATATAAATTTTGAGTTATTACCTTATTCAGAGAAATTTTGGCACAGATTTTATTTGGTGCAGGGCGTTTTTTTGGCATAGCTGGAAAAAAAATTAAAATTGATGTGAATTTAATTTTGCTCAGCCCTAAATTTTAGAAACTTTGGGAAGTGTTGGGGACATAAAAAGAACATGATATTGTCATGATGAACTTCAAAAATCCATTTAATAGAGAAAAGTGCTCAAAAAAGAAAACGTCTACGTCTTTTATTTGAAGATTTGAAAAAATGGGGGATTTCATTTAGCACAGCCAGGAAAATTTAAATTTGAGATGGATTTAAATTGCTGCATCAAGGCTAACTGTTAACTGCGGGCACTGTTTTGTTTAATGAGAAGACTGTATACATATATCTAAATACTGTTAAGGCTTTATGTAAAAGACATGTTGAAATTTTCTGATTTTTATAATTATAGCATTTTTTTGTTATCTTTTTTTTTTTGGCAGTCGGATTTGTGGCACACCCATACCAGCAGTTTGGCCAGATGTCATCAATCTTCCTCTTTTTCATACGATTAAACCTAAGAAACAGTATAGGCGGAAACTAAAAGAAGAATATTCAATGTAAGTTATGTTTCTTTAAATCCCTGAGTGAGAGAATTAAGTCTCATCTAATCTGGCCCACCATTGTCATATTTTAAGTCATTCCCTTTGCTTCTTTTTTTTAATGAAACTTTTATGATTTAGTCGAAAAAGTTTAGAACCAAAACCTTCTGGATACTATTAAACGGATATTTGGTTGCGAAGCCTTTCGCCGGTTGCTAGCAAAAATATATTTTGATTATACTAGATGAAAAAATCACTTCAGAATACGTCTCATGATTGGTCATTATGGTTCAATTGGTCCCATGTGTCCAAAAAACTGGCGAAACGTCAATTTTACAGATCCGTTAGCTCAGAAAATTTGGACCGTCAATGCAATGCTTTCTTTTTATTAATTGTGTTTACGTCTTTTTTTATCATTTCACTCGATTTATATCGGAAACTAATCTTCGGTACCGTAAAATTAATCAAATTTTTAACGCGAAAATTAACATTCTATTAATGGCGCACATAAAATAGCATGGCGTGCATAACATAAAATGTTTGTTTCAAGGCGTGCGGTCATCGCACACCAGACTGAATGATGACTTGATCATAAAGTTGCTTGCTTGAATAAATATATTTAAACCATTATTTATAGGTTACCAAAGGATGCGTTAGATTTGCTGGATCAAATGCTAACCTTAGATCCCTCTAAACGTGTGTCTTGCGAAGATGCCTTGAAACATGACTTTCTTAGAGATACTGTACCAGAGAGTATACCACCTCCGAAGTAAGTCTATAAATGAATAGACCCTTATTCAATATGTTTTGACTTTTCAATTAGTTACAAGTACCTTTCATACATGATTCGAACCCGCGTTATACCGGGTGAGTAAAAAAAAACCGCACAACTTTGACGATTAACTTTTCTATATTCCCATTATGAAAATTCAAAATTATTTCATCATGTAGGTAAAAGCCTAACTTAAATTTTGGTGAAAGAATTTTTAAATTTCAATAATGTTTACGAGAGATATTTTAATTTTTGTAAAAAAGCACTTTTCCAAAACTAGCGAAAAATGGCCAAAAATAGGGTATCAATTTATAAACAAAGCAGCATTCACATTTTGTTGTTTAAAATCAAATCAAAACAGTTTAAAAAAAAAATTAATTACGTTAAGGCATTAATGTAATTAATTTATACGAGAGAAATTTAAGTTTTCTATGTTGAAAAATCTTCAAAAAACCCGGATGAATGTATAGAGCGTGTGGATTATGAGAAGAAACTTAAATGTGTCGGTTGACTCTGCCTCGGGGCATTTGGAGTCATAAAAAATACAAATCGAAATAAAAAAATTGTTGATGTAAAATGGAAAGACATTTTCTGATAAAAAATGAGAGTTCAATCAAAAAATCCATGTACCTTTTGTTTATACAACGTCAAAAACTTTTAAAGAGGCAAAGAAATTTGATACCCTGTTTTTGGTCATTTTTCGCTAGTTTTAGAAAATATCTCTCGTAAGAACTATTGAAATTTAAAAACTTTTTCAAAGAAATTTAAGTTAGGCTTTTACCTACATGATGGAAAAAATAATTTTGAATTTTCATAATGGGAATATAAAAAACTTAACCGTCAAAGTTGTGCGGTTTTTTTTTACTCACCCGGTAGTATTCTATTATTAGCCATAAATTAACCACCAAAGGTGACTGGTGGATTTGCTTACAACTAGATTCTTTTTTAACCATTATATTAAGAAACTATTTGTTTACTGCATCTTAACATAATAGATTTCTTTTTAGATTTCCTGATTTTCAAGACTGTCATGAAATGTGGAGCAAAGAAAGAAAAAAGAAAGCACGTGAAGCTGCAGATGGAAAAGCACCAACAATATCTAGTGCTAGCAAAGTACCTGAAGTATCTGAACCCCCTTCTCTAATGGCACTGACTACAACGAACGCTATAGCAAGTAAGACAAAGACTAGTAAAAGTATATCTACTTTGAACACGACAGTTACTCCATCTAAAGTTGCAACAGGTAAATCACAAGAACACTTACCACCGCCTCCACCCTTGCCTTCTTTAATGAGTGCTCCTTTAATGGGCCCTGGCGGTGCAAAAACTTCCCATAGTTCAGGTGATTCAGGCTACAATGACACGCCTCCCACAGCTAATTCAAATCCAGTGAACGAAGCTGGCTTTGTTATTAATAGAGGTATATCAAATCCAGCTAGTAGTGCTAACCCCAATGAAAGTACGAAAAAAGAACCAGAAAAGCTTTCAGATTACGGCACTTTTAAAAGCAATCATAGTCAACAACGCTTGTCTGGAAGGGGCTCCCTGAGTGCAGATATAAAGCTGAACCATTTTACTAGTCGACCAATAAACCTTAGAAATAAATCCATGGCGACCGCGGATCATGGACCTGGTCAACACCCGCAGTGGCCGACCTAATTTGTAGAAATATTATTTTTAACTAAAATTTTCCTTTTTTCTAATAATAGAGAGTTTGGTTTACGTATTTTTTTCCTTTGTTTCTATTTTGTATTTCTTAGAATTACTACGTAGGGTTTTTTTTTCCTCGTGAATCTTCAGTTTGGAGGTCTGGAGTTTATGTTAGTCGAAAAAAAGGCGTTTATGTTAAACTAGGATATTATATTGATCGATCAAGATGTGATTAATGAGAGAGTGAGGAACCGTTCCAATAATACCATATAAAAGGACGTGTTTTCCATCTCTAGTTAGTCCCTCTTTCCTCTAGCATCTGGTATCTCGTGAACAATATTTAAGACACAGTTACCAACCAATGTTTGATAATCAACGTAGCCGTATACACACCATTCCGCTTTTCTGTTATTCATGTCGATTAGGTATTCTTTTACCTTGATGAAAAAAAACACCTTATTTAGACTGCGTCAAATACCTCTAAGGCACTTGTAATTTTGCACGTTTTAATTTTCAAGTTGGCCTAAATGCGTAGTTTTAATCCTTCTTTGTTTTTCTGAAACTGTAATACTTAGCCAAAAAAAGCTTCCCCTTTTCTAAAAGTGGAATTTAAATTTTCCTGGTACTAATTGCGAATCCCTTTAATCTCAGTACGATAGAAATGAGCAAAGCGAGAAAGTTTTTCGAATATTTCTTATTGCGTTCCGGGTTTGGTACAAAGTTAGTAAATCACCCATAATGAAGTGTACGCCACTTTCTTTGAACGTTCAAAGAATTTACCGCTTCACACAATTAGATCCGCGCCAAAAACTTTACGAAAAGGTACCAAATCTACGCCACTCCTTTTTGAAAGAAGTTCTGACCTCGATTTTCTGGTTAAAAATTACAAAATGTTTCTCGTCATTTACAATTAGACTTCATGTTTTCTCCGTCTTGTATCGTTCATTCTAAAATAAAAGCCAGGAAATATTTGTTAAAACTTAACTTCTCATACAGTATTAAATTGTATTATTAGAGATAAATTCGCGTTGTTTTTTTCTCAATACGATTTGAAATAAAAAGCGTTAAGGCCATTGGTTCATTCGGTTACTTGTAATTATTATGTTCGTGTTCGTCATTGTTCATTCATTCACGAGATACCAGAAATAGCTTTGGGAAAGCTTGTAGATCGGTTTCAACCTTTGCATGTAAACCCGTCTGAAGCGAGTAGTAGTTTTGAAGGAAGATATGTAAATTTGAGTCACTTCACTCGCAATACTGGTGAAAATCTTTGGTTTTGAACATGGAATTACGTCACATTGTCATTCTCTCAGATTCTACTTTCGAGGTGGCAAAGTTAATACACGCGAATTTTTTTATAATGGACCATTTACGAAAATTAATATACGCGAAATGCCACCTGTTTTTCTGTTGTTGTTGTTTTTTTCAAGTATGGTGGTAATGAGTTTGTATTATCCTTATACAGTTTCCCACTCAAAATTTATGAAAATATTGTTCTTCAATTTCAGCAGCAGCCTAGTTGCTAGACTCTAGACAATCGACTTTGCAATCTTGACTTGCTAAAACAAACTTTTGAGTCCTAGATTTAAGAATTTTAACATCATAGATAAGTGAGCAGAATTTCTTCTGACGTGTAAGATATATGAAACCCTAGAGAAAGTTATTCTTCAGCGTCAGAAAGTTTTTATTTTACATTTTGCAGCTGGCTCACTTGTCGGTAGCCAGGCAAGCCCTCCTCTCGCTTATGCTTCTTCTCTTCGAGCGAGAAGCGCGAGCGTCGGGTCCAGCCCGACTTATGTTAATGTTAGTCCAAATATTGGACTAAAGGCCGTTTTCCACACGCTCTTTTTATCGTACGAAACGACTTTTTTCGAAGCAAAAATATCACACGAAAAAAGTCTGTTGATTTCCACACAAAATCGAAAGCGCCGCGATTCATTAATAAATGTCCATATATAGTAAAAAATGACGTCATATTTAATATGCGCTCGCTTAGAAATGTAAACAAATGACAAAGTGAGTTTGAAGCTGCTTTTGGTCCATAAAAACAACTTGCTCCTGTAAAATAGAAGACACCAATCCGGGGTTTCTCTCCGGCCGCATAAAAAAGAGACTGGGTTCTAACTTACCATGGATTCCGAGCGTAAAAATGTAAACAAACCAGATCAAAACAAAGATACTTCCGTGTTTGAAAACAAAAGAGCTAAAAATGGATTTTTCTTTGTCGATACCAGCATTTTCTTCGACCATAGAAGTGTCATTATTACTTATTGGTACACTGCTTTCAACATCATCAGTACTGATGGTAGTAGTTTGGAAAGTATTCTGATTATTTCTCCGCTTGCTGTTTTTTAATGTTCATTTGTTTACAAAAAAGTGCTGACGCACTGTTGAATTCACGGCATCTGATTGGCTGTTACTATC
>JAYRBV010013292.1:0-13253 GCA_036023255.1 Mitrocomella polydiademata
AATTGATCCTGCTTTTAAGGAATGGTTGTCAAAGGATAAAGATAACACTAAAGCGCAATGTTCTGTCTGCCACAAAAACACTAACAGACCATGCTAAATAATTTTTTAGGCTGGATTTTACATGCAAAATTCAGTTATTGGCTGGAAAAACATATTTTTCATATTTTCATAAGTAAATAGCTGGAAAAAGGTTAACTTTTTGCCAAAAAGGCTGGATTTTTTCAATTCAGACTCTGTGGCCACCCTGTTAAAGATTTAGCATAAAAAAGAAAAGAAGGGGAAGGTTCAATAGCGGTATAATTGGGATTCAGTAGTGGTACAGATCCTCGATCGAGGGGTTAACCCCCGATTGTTGGGCAAGTTGCCAGATCGGTAGAAAGTGCCGTACTGCCTTATGGATATATAATTGATTATCTCTTGGTCAAATTGTGAACATCCATTTAAAAAGGTAAAATATGTAATTTGCTCATATAAAATCTTATTCAGGCGCGTATCTAAGGTATCTTTTCTTTCTTTAATTTCAAACTCAAATTCGATGTGCTGCTTCGCAGACACTTTTTTTTCCTGTAGATATGCGCCTGTCATTCAAAAAATTGTGTTGCATTTGTAGTTCTTGAGATTTTTAAATTGATAGAATTTTCTTTTTTTTAGAAAAAATAGAAATATGACAAGTGAAATCATAACTGAAGAACTTGAAGTTCTACAATCTATTTACGAGAGTTCAATAATTGCGGTTACTTTAGAAAATTATGGGAAAGAAATCATTTACACTAATAAAACTGGATTACATTTAAGCATCAAAATTGAAGGTAAATATATTTTTTCTATTAACCACCAATTAAACAGTAGTGTTTTGTTTTTTCTATGTTTTGTTTTTTTTGCATAAGGCAACAAAAAGAAAAAAAGTGTAAATTTGCATTGCAAATAAGTAAAAACAACCAGAAAAGATGAAAAAACAACATTTAGGGGCTTTTTAGAGTGCAATTTTGTGTAATTATAAATTATTTTCACTCTAAAAGTGACGTCTCGACCAATCAGTGCGCTGTAATTTTGCACCTCTGATGATGATTTTTTTTTTTCCATATTACTTGAAAATAACTGTACTTTCCGAAATACAGGTAACTATCCTCATGCTGCACCATACATATCTGCTCACCAAGGTTCCAAATTTGATATGCAAATGTCAAATCTGCTTACTGAATGTGCAAGTGAAAATCTCGGCACTCCAATGCTTCATGTCCTCATTTCAAAAGCAATTGAGGTATATCAAACAGTCCCAACCCGGGAAGTTTCAAACGAATCAGAAAAAGAATCTACAGTAAATGATTGCCATTTGGATTCCAAAGATCTGGGTACCAACCGAACAACACAAGTGGTAAAAGAACAAACAATTTGCAGTTTTTATCTTAAAGGAAAGTGTAGGTTTGGAGAGAAATGTAAGAATAGCCACGTTGGTCAATCCAAACCAAATTCATCTCCAGCCAAGACTCACTCAACACCTAGCAACGTTAACAACAACCAAAAAAAGGAAACGAAGAGTGAAAATATTTCTTCTAAGAAAGCACCAATGAAAACTGCCATTGATGTCATCAACCGAATTCTCTGGGACGAAGCCTTGCCTACCCAAAACTTTTCAGTTGGTTACCTTGATCGTTTCATTGGGGTGATCGAGAAGCCCTTTTCAGCCTTCTCCTGGGAAGACATCGCTTCCGTTGATTACAATGTGTTGGCAATCCCAAAACACCGGATACAATACTTCAAATATTGTGACGTCATTGTTTGGGATAAGACCCAGAGACTTGACAAAATGTTCGGTTCGACGGGTAATACGGAAAGTATTTGGGATATTGTTGCGGAAACACATGCAAATGAAACACATGCAAACGAAACGGTTAGTGTGAAAGAACCTGCCAAGGAATGCCAAAAAGTTTCCAAGACTCCAGACGATGCAAACAGACCTAATCATTTCTTGTGCATTAGAATAACAGATCCTCAGATACGAAGGAAAGTCGAAGAGGTAATTTAAATACTAATCACATCGTTTGAAATCTCACCCGGGGTTCCTATAGTTGAAAAAAGGTTTTCACGTGTAATCAACCGGAGAACATTTATTTTTGAATTTCGAATGCCTTTTAAACAACCCTGTTTTTGTTTTTTTTGCTAAACTTATATTAGAGATTTGCTTAGATGAGGGATGATTGCGGTATGGGGGATTTATGATGATCTAAAAATTAGGAACATTCTCGCATCCTTTTTTCAAATAATAGATAACTGGAAAACACATATCCAAGTAATTATATTTTTTAAAAGTATTACCGTATGTAACATTGTCGAACGGTAGCAAAACAATACTCCTCATATACAAACTTGCTCCGACTGGAAAAGGGGAAAATGTTGTTGTACAAAATGTATCAAACGTGTCTCTTATTTCCAGGAGAGCTCTATCATTTTAGCATCTATGGAGATATCTATGGAGGGTGTTTCTACCAACGGTTTGATACACTTATTATAATAAGAGGCACAGCACAGAACCATTTCAAAAACTTTAGCAAGCTGTTGGATTCAATAAAATACCTTTAGAAAACTGAATCGTATCCATATAGAAAGTGTTTTAGAAACGGTGTAAATTAATGGTAGTCAGTTTGTAATGACAGTTGCCCCTAATCCATGATTTCCTTCTTTCGAAACTCTTGTGTGTGTATTATATAAGAACACACGTTGGGAAAAAGACAAAGAACTGCTTTCATCGGGAACGCATACACAACATTACATTGTATAGACATTGCATAATAGACTTTTCCACCGTAGTGTTTTTTCATAGATCTAAAAAGTCAATTATTCAGCCAAAAAGTCTTATGAATGCAAAGTATTTGGCGTTTTTACGATGGTCTTGCTATTTTTTCACCGTTTTATACACTCGCTGGGATCATGTCTGATAATATTAACAAAATGGTTCATCGTTGTTTTAACCATTAAGTAGAGCATTACTCTCAACAATAATTTTGAAACTTATAAAACACATATTTCGTCAAATTGTAAAGTGGTATAAAAAGTCTTCAGAATTATATTCCCAAAGTAAAATTCACCGCCTTTATTTCTTGCATGAAAACAAATGTAATTTTTACCAAGGACTCGCTGTTCACACACAGCTGGTATCAAAAAACGATTCCATCAACTTCCATACAGACATTTCCCGAGATTACCTAGTCTGATTCGCAGACCTTACACAACACGGAAAGTTACTCCGTTTCGCAAATCAGACTCGATTTTCATTGCTAGCCTTTTTTCATGCATCTTTGTCATGACAACCAAACCTCAAGGTGTACGGCATTTTCATTCATTCATCTTTAGTTTCAACGAATTTTTTCTTTCTTTTTCTCCAGGCTCAGGATCATATCTTAGTTAGCGATAATCGTCTAAAAGACGTCACGCATGACGCCGACAGATTGCACGTGACGTTATGTATGTTCCGATTGAACAACGACGACGAAAAATCAAAAGCTGCTGACGTCCTCAAGTCGTTTGAAATGTTGCTGCCGTGTCTAGTGCCGATGAATTCCTTCAAGTTTGACGTCAAATACGTCGATCATTTCCGACGTCGTGTCGTCTACGCAAGTGTTTGTCGGAACTTGGAACTGTCGAAGTTGGCCAGCATCGCGCAGTCGAAACTCAAAGACGCCGGTATTCATCTTTGTGGCAACCACGACGAGTTTACGCCTCACTTAACCATGTTCAAATTAACGCGGCCGTTCAGCAAAGAAACTCAGGTCAACGAGATTAATCCGTTCGTCTTTGAGAAAATCAAGAACACGGGTTTTGGAACACAATCGGTGGATTCACTTCGGATTTGTGAGACGGGACCAGAACGTGGCGTCGACAATTTCTACGTCACTCTAATCAGCGTCAAAAACCGCCTCTTAAACATTTCAAACCGCCTACCGCCCCTTATCGCCCAAAACATTAACATCAGAATGTCACAAGGGATCATCGATGAAGGTGAAGGCGATTCCCTCTTTCAATCCATCTTGTCTACTGATGGAGATTCCTTTGAGAAGTCTGTCTTAGCGCTGGAAAGCCAACTGAACCAAAATACTACATCGAATTCATCACGCAAGGTTATGCTTATCATGCGGGGACTTCCGGGGTCGGGGAAATCGTTCTTATCCAAGGAACTCTCTAACTGCAGCGATAAATCTGTCGTCGTTTGTACAGCTGACGATTTTTTCGAACAAGGTGGCGAAAAACCCTACAGATACTCGGGGACCGACATTGAGAAAGCTCACAAGCATTGTCGTGACAACGTGATCAACGCAATGCATGAATGTTATGACGTCATCATTGTTGACAACACTCACTCCCAGAGGTGGGAGTACCGTGTCTATGAGCGGCTGGCGGTGTTGTGCGGCTACGATCAACGGGTAGTGGAAATCACCTGCAACGGTGGAGAGTCACAGCGCAAGGAATACCAACAGAGGTGCAAGCACCACGTGAAGGAGAGTGTACACAAAGATATGTATTCCCGGTGGGAGATAGATCCACAAGCTGTTGTGTGCAGCACACGTGATAGAAAACACGTGACCCTGGAATGGATAATGCGAAGACAGGACCGGCCGATACTCTACTCGGCTCTCTTTTTAGACAAGCCATCCTCTCAGATTCTGTTGAACACCCATCCTTCTAATCTGGCGCACACGTACGCTGATCACATGACCATCATGCACCAACCAACGGCGGAACACTTGAAAAACTTACCGGTCGGGACACCCTTCCGCCTCCGTTTGGATGGTTACATCGGTAACCGGTTATTCCAGGTTGCGTTGGTTCACCAACTTGAATTGCGTCTTTGCACCCAAAACCGTCCCCACATAACCATAGCAACGTGTAAAACAACGCGACCGGT
The DNA here is from genome assembly GCA_036023255.1 of Mitrocomella polydiademata. Taxonomy (NCBI): domain Eukaryota; kingdom Metazoa; phylum Cnidaria; class Hydrozoa; order Leptothecata; family Mitrocomidae; genus Mitrocomella; species Mitrocomella polydiademata. The sequence goes on from JAYRBV010013292.1 coordinate 4,901, forward strand.
CGATGTCAAGCAGGCACTAGATACAGGTATACACGATTGGTCGTCACAACGTCTCGTCCTGACGGGCGTCGTCGGTGTAAAAATCGCCGTCAATGAAACCGAAAGTGTGAAATGTACCGACAATCACTATTTCAAAAAGACGTACTTAACGCCGTTCGATGAGAAAGCGGACGTTATGATCGCACCCTCGGATAGCGGGGCGGGCGGAGTTGGAGCTGAGGAGGATGAAGATAAAGAAGTAGTGACGACGGGCGGGATCTATACAGGACCCACTGATGTTGTGAAATACCTGAACATATTTGATTTTGACGGGACGCTCTTCTTCACACCTGACCCAGTGGAAGGAAGACAGGAATACCAAAGAACAACAGGTTGGTTCACTTTTTTCGGCTCCTTTATTCAAACAAGGTTAATATATAAAATATTTGCAAAAATTTGAAACTAAGCTAAGAATACTCGCGTCCAAAATAGCGTGAATATTCTTAAACAAACTTTTGTCTCGATTTCTCGACAGTTATAACAGAATTTACTTTAAAAAAAGGATGTGATTCACCGTAAATTTTGCCTCGATCCTCCGGATCGTTTTGAGAGACCTTTCTATAAGAGTTTAATAAAGTTGAATCAATTTCTTCCTCTACAATCTAGGTAAGCCATGGCCCCACAAAGGTTGGTTAGGTCGAAACGAATCGTTGGAAGATCCTTTGCATGTGTATCCGGGTCCAACTTTATCCGATTACCGCCAGAATTATGATCGTGCATGCTCTTATAATGTGCTCTGTACCGGACGATTAGAACGTGTCCGGAAAGGCGTGGAAGGGATCCTCACCTTACACGGGATGACCTTTGACCGGACCATTTTAAAACCAAACGACGGACAGCAATATTCCCGGACGAATGTCAAGAATTACAAAAGGGCAGTTGTCATGGGATTCTTGAAAGAATTCCCACACCTGGAGGAAGTGAATTTTTGGGATGATCGAGTTGATAACATCGAGGCAATGAAGTCTCTCTCCCGAGTCAATAGCAAGACCAAATACAACTTGTACCATATAAAAGATCGTTCGCCGAACAACCTGTACCGGTACTCGACTACTGAAATTTTTAAGCAGCTCGGCCTGACGCAAGATGACGGATATGCAGCTGCTGTAGAGGAAACCATGGAGATTTTACAGAAGGCATGGTTTGACGTTCTTAACATAAAGGAAAGCGCACAGGATCTCGTGCTCCCTTTCGGATCGTATCTACTGAAGCGACGGAGTGACGTTGATGTGTGTTTACTTGCACCGACAATGAGATCCCCCGACGAGTGCATAAACAAGCTAGCCGAGAAACTTGGGGCGTATGGTTTGCAATTCGTTCATGCCGCCACAGGGATTCGCTGTCCGAGACTGAAATTGAAGTTCACATACTGTAACTACGCTAGCGTTTGTTTTGATGTGGTTGTAGCATGCGTTCTGGAAAACTTTGACGGCGATTTTGATTTGGTGAACGCTTACAAGGGTTGCAAGAATAAGAAAAGCAAGATCGCTTTGGACGGGGTCGTGTTTCACGTGAATGTTATAACCCCTATTTTGGATCGGATTTCCGAGACTGATTTCGGATTCCTCATGGATTCTCTTGTTATTTTGCTGAGAAGAAAAAGGATGAAGGGGAACGCTTTTCACTGTATGCGCACATTCCACCTGGTTCACATGCTCGTCGATTTCTTCAACAAAGATGGTTCACTGGATTTAATTCGGCAAGGAGGAGAGGGCGATCTCGATGACCTCAAGACATTTGAAAAATTGCTGAGATCGGTGCTAGAAAATTTTGCCTCGCTGTCTTTCGAAGATCTTCAAAGTAGATTCAAAGGTTTCGTCCCCGACTCGTACATCCAACCGCTGCTCGACTGTTTTGTCGAGTCCAGGAAATTGAGCATTGTCAGCATTCTATTTGGTGCTGCACTCCCGTCACCCTCCTCTTCTTGTGATAACAATATGACTTCCGTGACTTTGGAACTCAGCAGCTCACAAACTGACGTACAACGTTGGCGGCACATGTCGCTACTGGAAGCGCGCGTCGGCACTTTCGGACGTCAGCTGATAGACCGTGGGTTTGCGATTATACCGAATAAGGTAACAGACTGTTCGGTTTCGTTCTACGTGTCGCCCGCTGCGGGACAAGGTAAAATCCTGGAAGAACTCGCGAAGATTTTTGTGAAAGATTTTGAAAAAGAATGCCAAGTTATTCCAATTCTTTTTTGCACCATTTACAATTGTCAATCTGAGGTCAGTATATGTTTTTGTTAGTTTATAATAATTTTATACACACGTTTAACATATACATTATTTCATAAACCTCTTATAAGAAGAACCAATTTATTTTGGAGACAAGGAGAGAATAGATTGAAAACAAATTCAAGTTTTTACAATAAATTAGAACTACACTGTGTCTCAAATAGTAAAGAGCCAATAATATTTCGTGTTTATTTTTAAAATTTGAATTAATTTGAATTTGGTACAAAATGCAGCTTACTACTATTTTTGAGAAAACTTTGAAAGTCTTTTCCTGGACAACGTCTACCAATCTTCCGTTCGCGCGGGACGAGCGGTTTGGAAAGGATTTGTTGTTCTGTCTAGGTAGCGCCCGGAGAAAGGCTGATTTATAAAATTCGCGTAAACAAAGACACTGTGAGACGGTATAGTAGAATATTTAATCCCTTGTAAATCACCGTATTTCACCATATGCTTCAATCAAATTGTAATTTTATCAAATTTGGTTTATTTTTTCCGTACACGTCAGTGTTCGTCATAGTAGTCTATCAATACAAGTTGTAAAATACGCACATATTTTTATGTAAAACTTATACGTTTTGTACAAGCACAGATATAAATGTTGAATCTTTTTTGATAAGATATATATTTGAAATTTAAATATTATCTTTTCGACTTTTTTCTAAGAAAGTATCATTTACATTATGTCAATGCAATGGATTAGATGCTGTAAAGACACTTAATTTCAGGGAAACTAAATTTCGCGGATTTCGCTATTATGAGGGGAAATTTAATACCTGCGAAATGCAAATGATTATTGGTTATCTGTAAATTTATTATTTTAGCAACCCACGAGAATTTTCTCGATATATTAATGAACTTTCAAATTTAAGGCATCTGCGAAATTTTAATTACACGAAATTTGATGTAGCGATCATTTTCAAATTATTGAACATCCGTAAAATAAATTTCCTCTTATAAAACTACCTTGTACTCCTTTATTGCGACTTTTCTGATATTTGGATGTCGCCGCGTGAAGGACCCTGGGTACAAGGTTTCTACTTGAGGGCTAAACAACAAAAGCACCAAAAATTCTCTTCATTTTAAAATATTTTTCCCTTTTAGTATAAATATACTCTATTCTACAATTTCTTTTCATTTAAAAAAATACTTTACCAAAAAATATACATTTATCAACCTCGTCACCAGTGTGCCAGGACGCGCTTGATCGACTTGAAAACAAGCGTCCTGGGAAAGAGGTTGCACATCCTTCTTTGTTGATTTTTATTTTGCCTGGATTATCCCGACAGTTATAACTAGGTCTGATTCGGTAGATCATTAATAAAAACACATTTCTATAAAAACACATTTATATAAATGTATATATATTTCGCAAAACAGGATTTTCTAAAAAAATTATCAATGTGAAAAGATTCACGGTAAATTTTGCCTCGACCCTCCAGATAGTATTATAACAGACTTTTCTATAAGAATTTGAGGGGTGCGGATAATTGAAGCCAAGTAACTGCCACCTGGTTAGACTCGATTCTTCCGTTCACTTTGCTTTTGTTCTTGCCTAAGGATTTCCATGACTTCACCATGTAATGTTTTATCATTGTGTTGTAGATAATCGAGGTACTCCATTTCTCGATAAGTCAACTTTTTGAATACCTTCTTGTTGTCTGGGTGTTCTTGCAATGCTCTGAAAACATAAAAAGAACCAACTAAACGAACCATTACGGAGATAACCTCTTGGGACCAACTAAACGAACCATTACGGAGATAACCTCTTGGGACCAACTAAACGAACCATTACGGAGATAACCTCTTGGAACCAACTAAACGAACCATTACGGAGATAACCTCTTGGGACAAGAAAACTTCTCGTACCTTAAAAAGGGCGCAACAAAGATATTCATAATAGAGATAAGGGTTCCAACAATTAACAGCTAGCTATGATGGAGATAAGTACTCGCCTCAGGGAACTAAAGGACAAAAACACTCAACTTAACCCCACTTAAGAAGGCTTAACTTCGATCCAAAAGGGTACCGTTTTGCTTCTTTAATATTACTGACAAGCGTCTTGGCGTACATGGTTCCAGCTCGCTGATCCGCCGAATCCACGTATATTATATTCTATTTGACCGGAATCGTTCTTTCGGGAAATCGGGAAATCGGGATTCACAGGATTGTTTTTTTATAATCCCGTCAAAGTTATTAAATGGAAAAATAGGAAAGTAGCACTATCTACGTATAGTATAGTGAAGTGATTTTGTCATTTATTGACCATACATTAGCCACTAGTAAAATATGATATTTCGCATCTTGAGACCAACTGGTATCATGTATGACATGTATGTTATGACGGAGATAAGAAGGACATGACCACTCACCTCATTCCGGTCACTTTGTTCATCAGTTTGAAACAGGCCACAAGAAGTGCTATGACGGAGATAAGGATTCCAACAATGATAGCCAGCCACAACAAAATGAAAGTGTACTGATACAAAACGTGTTGTGAAATCTCGCAAACGATCTTCATCTTATCGGCGTGTGATTCTTTGACATCCTTGGCGGAGGTGTGCACCTCACAATAACCGAAGGGTGGCAGAAGGGCGTTAGCTAGAATAAAATGTGAATAATAATATAATGAGCAGTAAGTAGGTTAAGATATTATATTTGGGCAATATTATTTCTTACAATACAATACAATTTCCAATTTAAGTTTAATTATAAATAACGTAACCAGAACCCAGTAGGCAAATTCGTCAAAAATCCACGTTGCAGGAGAGTGTTTTCTATTGAAACACAACACATAATGAGCAATTTCAATAGAAAACACACTCCTGCGTAGTGATTATTTAGTGATTTTGCCGGCTGGGAAGCTTCAATTTTCTTAAAGTATATTCGACCAGAGGTTCCACTGGTTATCATCAGAGTAATGTTTAGATATTCCTTTTACCCAAGGTCCTTTGCAACTTTTCCTTTTCTAAGGACCCTAGGTACGAGGTTGTGGTTGGCAAAAAAAACTGCTTCAGAACTGAAAGTGCGCGTTAAGAAATTTAAAACTTAATTTCTGAAATTTGGCAAACTGTTCAAATCCAAACAAGTGATAGTAGACTTGATATCGCGGAAAACAGGAAACGAGAAATACGGAATACGGGAACCAGCTCCCTACCAGCTCTTCTGTTCTCCGTAAAGTTCAAAGAAGTTTAAGAAGGTAGAACTATCTTTAGTCTCCGTGATAGTAGAATCCATAATGCAGTTCAAATACACGAGGGGTGAGGCACTCTAAAAATCTGTACGAAAACATTTTGAATTTTTCTTTGAAATTTTTCTTGATTTTTTATTATTTTTCTTCGATTATTTGATTTTGTTTTTGATTTTTTTAAAAAAAATTTTCTAGTACTTTAGTCCCTCGGGAATATAGGTATATAATACGTACTTGGTTTTGGATGTTCCCTGGTTCCCAAATAATCATGTCTTTCTGTGTGATTCAACTGAGTCCATTGGAACCATTCACCGCCGAAGTTCGCAAACTTATTCTCCAAAACCACATCCAACAGAAAGAACGTACCAATGTTTGCGGCAATATACAGCACTTGTACGAGCAAATTCAGCGCGTATCGCGTGAACAAGTGTCGTTTGCGTTTTCTGTGAACGGATGTTCGCGTGATTTCACGGTTTCGGAAGAAGTATTTGCGAATGCATTCGGGACTGGTTTTGGGGTTTTTTTTCTTGGTTTCTTCGCGTAATTTGATGATATCGTGTGAGGCGACTTTGTGAACCATGTAAGGGAGGTAATAAGCCAGGGCGATGGCGCCAAATAGAAAGGGCATGTATTGATACTGTAAGGTAAACAATGAGAGGGCGTTTACGTTTCAATTCGTGATCACTTGTCAAAACCTCATAAAATAGACTGGAAGAACGAGACATTTGATGAAATATGCCTTGATTTTACAAACACATTTAAGAGACTTTTCTATAAAAGAACGACTGATCATGAATTGAAACGCGAACTATAGGGTAAACAAAATCATTAATTTCAAATCATTCCGGCAAGATTGCCTTGTGCGAAGTATGTTCAATTCATGATATTATATTCCTTGACCTCGAGAGTCTAAATTATTCATTTTCGATAATATAAATAGTTATTATTCTCTGGGTGGCAAACTTCAACTTTTGCCACCCAGAGAATAATGTAACTCAAGGCCGAGCGACGTAAATATCGTGGATATATACTCCTACTGTAATACTTTGATTTGGCGCCTGAGGCGTTAAGCATATTATAGCTCACTCGAAATTTGAAAAAAAAGATCGTCCTGGAAAGTCGGTTCCGGTGAAGTGAAATTCATTTGTTTGCGATAAAATCGTAACTTACAATACACAAAAAATATACAAAAATCATAAAGTATTTGTGTCCTACAAACCTGTTGGAAGAATGTCTTTTCCATCGGTTCACACGCTTCGTTTACTTTTCCGCTCAGTCGATTATACGTTCCACACAGTTCTTTGCTACCATTCAACTGTCCGTCCATGTCGATATCTTTAGTGAGTCCGTAATATGCAACGTCGTCAATTCTCGTTGCTAGGCCACGGTAGATAAACAAACCTTGTATCCAACACGTGGTATCAACAACATGGGCGTACTCCTGAAATTCATCGCTGTCCGGAACAAAACCTGACGGACAGAAGAAAAAACAAAGAATTTTAGAAAACTTAGAGAACCCGTCGTTGTTATTTTCTCTTGTTATTCCTTAAACATTCAAGAACAAATTCAGGCTTCCAGGCTAATATTCCCGATCTCCCCGAAAAGTGCGAATCCAGTTTAATTGAATACCTGGTACGATGCAATTCAATTTATCAGCATACCAACTAATACCGCACACTGCTCCGCAAATCGAGAACAATCGAACCATAAACAAACGACTGTACTGGTCCAAAATGGTGTCATCACGTGACTTGATCTTGATTTTCATCAAACCATGGATATCGTCTAAAATCATGATTTCAAAGTAAGCTTTGTTCAAAGTGAGCTTCCTTGATTAACTACTTAGTTGGGTCGACCCAGAACTTTGTTACTCCTTGTGGTTCACCCGTGGCGATCAATATATCTTGATATATATCATTAGTCGTCTTGACTTTCTCTTCTTAGATAAACAACTATCGTTAGTTGTGTCAATATTTCGCTAGGTTACTTCTGCATTTCTTCGCTCGAGCTGTTGTGCATCCAAACACCTTTTTCTTTCTGCTGGTACAGGGAATGGGATTCTCAATTAGTATAAAAATACCCCTTTTCCAAGCACTTACTAATGATTATTTTGCTCATCCAGGGGGTAAAACAAACAGACCTTAATTCTACATCATAATTGAATGCTGGTCAATCATTGATTTCAAAATACCCCCTTCGCAAGCATTAAGACGAATTCGTTTGTTGTACAGGGGGTAAAAACAAACAGACTATGTACATCTACATCATAATTGAATGCTGGTCAATCATAATTGAATGCTGGTCAAATGAAAGGCATTGGTGACCATATCATAAGCTTGAAATGCTTGTCGCTAATTAAACACTGAATGAATTTCCATAATTGTCACATTGGATGTCCAAATAACGTCAGAAATAATACATTGTGTAGACTCGATATTTCCCCTTTATCCACGTGTGTAGAAACCGAAAAAGACTACGGCGATAAACATACATCACTGAAGGAGCACTACGGTGGAGATGATGATGTAATGGCGTTTCATAAATTAACACTTCTTTAGAGTTCATAAGTCACTTCCTTGTAAACGGTTTCGTGGTTTTATTAGATGACTAAACTTACCATTCGTTAGAAATTATAAAGCAATTAGTATGGAATACTGAGAAATAATAGGAGAATTTTTGTCTAATCTCTCATGTATGTGTAAAAATTCCCTATTCCCTAATGTCGCATCTTAATTGGATCTTAGACTTAGACTGCTAATGTTAAAGTTATTAGACAAGTGGGTAAATAAATAATTTTTAATGCGACAAAACGTTTTTCAATTCCCACTGGAGCGACTTTTTTCGACGCGTCTTTTTTTTCTATTGTTATTTTTTCTACTTTGATCATATG
>JAYRBV010013303.1:0-13249 GCA_036023255.1 Mitrocomella polydiademata
TCTAGATTATGGAGAATAACACCATCAACAGATTGAATATGGGAAAATAATAGTTTTTGTATAGTATTAATTTGACTTGTACAAAAATCATACATACAAGTATGGGGGGGGTGTATGGGTATCGAAATCCAATTCGAAAATTCCCCCGTACACCCCCTGTTAACCCCGTACAAATTATGGGGTATGTCCACCACTTATATGATGGAAAAAATATTTTTGTCACAGAAGCGTGACCAAAGTTGTTTGTTGCGGGCCCCTTAGTCTGCATAATAAATGCAATTTATACCCTTTGCCCTTTTTAAATGATAACTTTTTAAATGATAACTTTTCAAAGACAATTCAAATATATACAATGATCGCTTCTTTTAACGGCCAAAGTTTAAATTCAGGGATTCTTTGGAAACGGTATCAACAATAGAATCAAGTTTATTTTCTTTATCTTTAGGAAATTCAGGAGTTAGAGCTGTTTTGTGAACAACTTTATCAATCTACTGACCATGCTGTCCGAACAGAAGCAGAAAAAGCCTTAGTAGTCTTTTCAAATTCACCTGAGTGCTTGCAGAAGTGCCAGATCTTGTTAGAAAGGAGCACAGTAAGATTTCTTCTGTCTTTATAGTAATTTATAAGTAATTAATTCTAGAAACTGAAATCATATTATTCATTTCACAGACTTCTCTGGTTACTTTTGATGAAAAATGCTATCTTTTTAGTCATCTTACTCTCAACTTTTGGCTGCTTCAACAATCACAAAACTGGTTGCTAGAGGATCAAATTCTTTATCTGTAGAACAAAGAGTTGATATTAGTAAGTTTCTATTTTCATCTAATCCATTAATGAAGGAGACATTTTTGTTTTTTAATTAGAATCTCATCCCAGGTAAAGTTATATTTAAACATCCATTTTTATTTAGGAAACTATCTTTTGAACTACTTTGCAACTAGGTCAAAATTAGCTCCATTTGTCATTCAAGCATTATCACAGGTGAATTTACATTCTTATTTTCTGAATTATAGTCAAGTTGACATTTGTCAAATGATAAGTGACCAATTTCGTCTCATGAATTTTATCATAACAAAATTGTTATCAAAACTTGATTTTATAACCAACATTTTGTTATCTTTAGTTACTGGTAAAGCTTACAAAATATGGTTGGTTTGAGTCGAAAAATGACACATGGATTTTCCGTACCGTTACTGATGATATTAAACAATTTCTGCAAGGCTCAATAGAGCACTGTATTGTTGGAGTCAAGTTATTGACAGAGCTAGTAGCAACAATGAACCAGGTATATATTATCATATAGCATGTCATGCCCTCAATAAATAAATTTTCAAGGATAAATCCAATGTATTCATGCCCTTTCATAGTGACCTTTAGTTTTTTTGTTTGAGACATCCACACACTTATCAATAATTTAAAACCTTCATACATGGCTTATAAGGTTTTTTTAACAAGACACAAAAGGGATAATTATTTGATCAAGATTCATACACTGTGATTGAAGAGAAATAATCTTTCACCCAACTTTTCAGCTGAAAATAATTTTTGAAATTTTAAGTTTTAAGCTTGAGTCAAGGTTCAGTTTTGATTGTAGAAGTAATGAGGTGCTTTGAAAAAACTGTGAAATGATTTCTAAAATTGTTCCTTCATCCCTTAGAGCGTGGACAACTTATCCATAGCAAAGAACCGAAAGGTATTACTTCCATTTCCCCTTAATAACATTTTTTACAAATATTTATTCATAGACGGAACAACGCTTATCACTGTCAAAGAACAGAAAGGTATCTGACGATCTTGCTTCTTTCTATGTCATATTTGCAGAAAACTTTGTTCTGTAATATCTATTACAACCCTCAAAATTCAGACCAGCTGTTATCTGTTATCACTGCCAACACTAAGGTGGAATAGGGACCTTGCCTATGATAAGGTTGACATACGTGTCCCTTGCTTTTGACTAAGCTTACAAAATTATATAATTATGTATCAATCTAAATTTTGAGGGCTGCTTTAATACTCAAGATTGCCAACTGATTGTATGGTTCTGAATTATAGCTTCCTAATAACAATTTATTTAGATATCCGCATCCTTCCGGGACAGCTCACTATATGATATATTTACATCAGCTCTGAACATGATAAAGCAAGTAAGCACTTTCTTAATATGTAGCAAAAGTATTCCATACACTAAGTACATTGTCAGGTATGCACATTCTTTGAGCCAAAAAGTTGCAAGTTTGTTGTCTGTGGAATGATTGTCATATTTTCTTTTAATTCTAGATGACTTCAGAGAAAATGGATTTTCAAAATCAACAACAGGCAAGTTACATTCAGTTTATTTTTTAAATTTTATAAGGCCACACCTAGGAAACCCTGCAGGATATTCTACTACCCTAATTTTGTAGTTTTGTAGTTTAAAAAAGCACTCAAGATTAATGCTGCAATGATTCTATAGTATTTATTACACATTCAAGTTTATTAATCAAATAATTAAACTGGTTTTAGAATGGAATGTTAGGCGGACTGTTAGCACTTGTCAAGGCATGCTTGAATTATGACTTTATTGGAACTTCTTTTGATGAGTCAGCAGATGATTTGGGTACAATACATGTTCCAACACAATGGAAGCAAAGTAAGAAATGTTCAGTCTGGTGATCAGTGCATCTGTTATTTTCTCATTTAGTTACAGTATATACTACCTTGATCTAAGTCTGATTCCCATGAAAAGGCAACTTTATGCACAAAATCTTCCCTTTGAAATCTCTAATAATGCTTTTATGATTGATTTTTGACAGTATCAAACTGTCTGACAATGTTAGAGTCTAGATAAATGCCTGGCTATCCTATCTCATATCATTCATGTTATCTTTTTTTCTTCAGCATTCCTTGACTTCTCATATCTCCATTTATTCATGGATTTGTATCTGGTTGTTCAATTGGAAATTTCTCCTTTGGTATGATTATATAATATTTTTCCCTGTCACAATAAAGCAATCAAAATTATCTGAACTTGACCATGTTAAAAGGGAAATTGTAACTAATGAGTAAAGGGCATTTTAAAAGTGCAAAGAATAAAATAGGTCCCCACGACAGCCCCAATGAGCCTCTAAAAGCCCATATTATAAATTCTAATCCAGCTGCATATTTTTTTAGGCCCTTGGCTGCTTTGTTCAATTAGCATCAGTAAGACGCTCTTTGTTTGACAGTTCTGAGAGAGCAAAATATCTCCAAGAGCTTATGAATGGTGTGAAAAAAATCCTTGACTCTCCAGCGGTAAGTAACATATATGAAATTATTGGTCATTGAAATTCATTTACCATATTTTTTCTTTATCAAGTTGATTTTATTATTCATTCAAGCTCTTAAGCTGATTAATTATTCAAAAAATTATCCCTCATCCATTATGAACTAGAGCAATGACATCGGATTGGTAGCGCAGAGGCTGTGGGCTCAAGCCGCACTCCATCAGTTACATTTGCTGTAATTTTTAAAGCAAATTGTGTGTGCGTTAATTTCAATTCCATTATATTTTGTATTTTTTAGAAACTTGAAAACACAGACAATTATCATGAGTTCTGTCGGCTGTTAGCAAGAATCAAAGCTAACCACCAACTTGGCGAGATAATCAAAACAAACGAATACAAAGAAAGTATGGAAATGATTACAAAATTTACAGTCACCAGTCTAAGGGTAAGAGTATCTTTCCATTATTGGTGTTTTGAACCGTAAGATGAGTGTTTTAAACAGTATTACTGAAGAGGCTATTTCTCGATAAAAATTTGTGAATAATGATAATAATGATTGTAATCTTCATAACTTATTTGTGAATGGAAGCTGATTAATTTTTGAAATAGTTGTTACTTATATATAATTATTCTGGAAAGAATAAATATGAATAACAACATTAATCAGCTTAGCTAGTTTTTTTAGTGGATTCACTTTGTGTGTGTTAGCAATACAAATTAAAAATATGATGATATACTTTTACCTCTTTAGGTGTTGCATTTTGCCCCAAACAGTTTATATTACCTCTTGAATATGTGGCAAAAGATGGTATCATCATGTCCTTTTGTCCGAGCAACCGATGCCCATTTGTTGGAGCAATTTACACCTCAGGTACAAAGTCCAAAGCTTTGTTTATTCATTGAGTAATACTTACCAAGTTAATTCAAATTGTTTGTTACATCCAGACCAGATTCATTCTTTGCATGTAGTTGTTTCATTTTTTAAATTATTTTTCATACCATTCCAGATAACTGAAGCATACATCACATCGAGATTGGCATCAGTAAAGGATATTATACAGTAAGGTTTCCTATTCACTGTCATCCCTCTTTGAAATGTGTTTATATAATTTTGTTTTGACAAAAGAGAAAATTAAAATTAAATTAAAATCCATGGTCCTTTTCTGCCTTTTTTATTTTAGATTTAAGCAAACTTTTCAGCTAAAAAGTACAATATAATTAAGTTTTTTATAATTATTTCACAATTTTTCCTTTTTTTATACTTACTTATTTACACAGATTGATTCCTTTTTGTTTTTCAGAAATAGTGTTGACGATCCTTTAGATGACAAAGCAACACTGCATCAACAACTTGATCAGGTTAGTTTTTGAATTCTCTCGCTCTGTTGTTGGCTCAAACTGATTTTGAAATGTGTGTTTTCCAAAGGCAAAAATCTCATGTGCAATTCCCCAAAAAAAATTTCCAAAATGAATGTTATGACTGCAGGCTTTGTTTATATGAGGACAGACAGCTTTTGCTTTGATACACACCTAACTAAAGCGTCTCTTTTACCGCACGTGTTGACCACCTATATATTTTTTAAGTTGTACAATGTACCCTACACCTCTTTTTTTCAAACGACAAAATTGTTCTTATAATTTTGAATTTCTTGTCAGGTTTCCACGATTGCAAGATGTGACTATCCAAAATCATGTAATCTGTTAATGCAAGTTTTCGACCAGGCAGCTCAAGGCTACCAAGGATCACAATCCAACCCAAATGCTACTGCTTCACAAATACACGAAGGTACTTCTATTTATGTAGCGTTGATAGCGTTGATGAGATTGAATTCCATAAACAGTGCCTACAGGCCTTATCTACTTATTAATACTCAAGTGTGAGCCACTTCTAAGGTCACACTTACCTTTTTGTTTTGGAGCGGTTTCTTTAAACCCAAAATAAAACCAAGGAACAATTCGCCAACGTCAGATACTGACACTTGGTCGCACTTACCATTCTTTTTAGTTGCTCTTTGTTGGACTCAAAGATAACCAAGGAAAAAAGTCAACCGTTCAGCTTTGTATATTTTTATACCTCTATGACAACCGTCAAATAAGTATTCAATGCAATGACTTCAACACCATTGACGTCAAACAAAGTTTGAATCAAAGTCGCACTGCTTTTTTTTTAGAAGGATGGGGCGCGGTAGCAGTGCAGTGTCTTATTGTTTTTGTTTTATGGCGTAAGCAGTGCACATTTGGAGCGTTCAACGCTGCATTAGCACTAGTTCTCTATTTTTTAACGCTTTTTTTTAAAAGAATTGTTCTTACAGTATTTTTATTTATTTTTATTTAAAAAAAATTTCTTTCAGGTCAAATAACATGGCTGGTATACATAATTGGTTACTGTATTGGTAGTCGTGTGTCGTTCTCTTCTACTGATGAGCATGACCGTTTGGATGGGGAACTATGTTCTAGGTTGGTTCTTTCATTCCTCTCATTGAATCTCATCAAAACATAATCAAGTAAAATTCAACTTCCAAAGATTTATTTAACAAGTGTTCTCTTCCCATTTGGAAAATGATTTCCCTACTCGATATTTTTGAGTTGATTAAACAATCTCTATGAAAGCTTCCAGGGGAGGAGCAAAATACTCGAAACATTTGTGCGGTGGATTGTTTTTCTATTGTTACTGCACAGAGTATTGAAAGGATTTTGCCCACTAGGATTTTGTTTCCTTCAAAGAGTCTTGTATGGATATGAGAGTTTGAGGAAAACACACACCCTTTGGGTTTGCGGTCTTTTTCTTGTAAAGTTGGAGTGGATGTATTCGTCCTTTATACTTTTTACTTTATTTCAGGGTTTTACAGTTAATGAATTTAACAGATATGAAACTGCCTCAAATTGGTTCTGAAAAGTTGGAGCTGGCTCTCTTGACTTTCTTTGACCAGTTTAAGAAGATTTATATCGGTGAACAAATCAACAAGTCATCAAAGGTTAACTTCAGTTTCTTTCGTTATTTTACAAATTTTTATCCAGAATAATATACCTTATTACTAAAATAGAAACTATTCGAAGGAAGACTATGGATTATTTAGCGCAGCTAGCGACATGGCTTATCACTAAACTTAAGACTCCACAAGAAAATGAAATAAAAAAGAAACACAGAAAAAAATTAAAACGTTTCATTATACCCTTACGCATATGTTTGTTTGATACTATGTAACGTCAACAAGTCTGTGTCACTGAATGCTGTTTTAAACAAAGTGTTTAAAGTTTTCTAATTTCGCCCTGTAGTTGATTGTTTTCGCTGGCTGCCAAAGCTATCGATTAAGAATCTGATTTTTCGTTTTAGCATCTTTAAAACTTTACTTTAGTAGGTTTATCAAGTGATTTCGGAAAAGTTTTTTACTTTACTTTAGTCTCTCAGACCTTCGCTATTTGTTTAGGTTTATCAAGTGATTTCGGAGCGTCTTGGTATCCAAGATGAATCGGCAATGCTGGGTTTGTTTACTAGGAAAATGTGAGTTCATTATCAAAGTCAATTTGTACAGCAAAAAAATTTGAATTAGAATAAGAGATGAAGATGTACCGAAAAGTACCATCTTCTTCACTTCATTATATTTAGAATAGACTTTTCCCAAAAAAAACCTTTTTATGTAGATTCCTACAACCTCGTCATCGTATTCATGTAGTTGGGTCTCGTGGGAGAAACAAATTTCAACAATGCGTTATGAAAGTGCTAATATAATCTGTGGATTTTATATGTATTGAATTGAATGTTCATGTCATCATTTAGAATAACCAATATGAAATACTGGTCACACAGTGAAAAGATCATTAATGCTACGTTAGCATTATTAAACGACCTCTCTATCGGGTAAGTCTTACTTTCTACTCCATCCTCTAGGTTATCTGACAATCTTTATTTCGGAACATTGTTACCCACTTGGTAAATATTGTATAACTAGCTGGTTCCCAGCGTCGCAAGGACGCTGAAGAGACTGCTTACGCACAATGCATAAAACCTGTTGTTTATGACGCACGCCTTTCGGGCTTTCCGAATATTTCACACAAAAAAAACTAAAACATTTTTTGAGGGAAGATTTTGCAAAAAAAAAATTTTTTACATGAATTGGGGAAATGAAAAAAAAACATTTTTGGACCAAAAATAATTTGACAAAAAAAATATTTTTTTTGAAAATCTTCAAATAATTTTCACAGCTCGCAGCTACCATTAATGCGTACATAGATAGATACAGAATACGGCTATTATTTCGAAACATTGTTACCCACTTGGTAAATATTGTATAATAAGCACTAAGCCGGAGAGTGCTTCTATCGAAATAACATTCATTACAACTATCGTTTCAATAGCAAACGCTCTTCTCCGGAGTGGGTTTTTTGACATAATTACCGACCAAACCTCGCGAAGATTCGTAACTAGAGGAAATTCTTAACGAGTATCAATTCAGGAGCATCAAGAATTTAATATCTCTCTATATATATAATCATCTTCTTTGAATTTCAGGTATAGCAGCGTAAGGAAATTGGTGAAACTTGAAGCCATACAATTCGTCTTGAATAATCATACCGTAAGTGAAATTACTGTAAAGAATTGATTTTCTACCATAAGTGAATGAAATTTTGTCAAATTGTCATTTTTTAGGGAAGTGTGATTCCATTGTCAACAATATTTATTTTCCTCTTTTGCAGGCTGAGCATTTTCCTTTCCTTGGTATCCAGTCTAATTCAGTCACAAAGTGTCGGTCATTATTTTACACGGCTCTTGGTCGTTTCCTATTGGTGGATATTGGGGATGAAGAGGGTCGTTTCATGGTATTCATCATGCCTTTATCAGGTACGTCACATCGTCACCCGTGGTGTTCCCTTTTGCTCGTTTATTAATACTGCTAAAAAAAATCGTCCGTTTTTTTAAGTCTTCGCTATAAATATAAATCTAAGGGAAATTTCTGAATTCGCAGCAGAATTCATAAATATCACAAGTTTGTTAGTTCATAATTTTACGCACCGTTCAACCTGGGTGCACGTGTAGTTCTGCACGAGAGAGACTGAATTTTTTTTTACACAGCCACTCAACTATGTTTTGTTTCGTTCTTTCAGCTGCTTTAGAGAATTTGTCACAACGTTTGAACCCTTCAAACGCTACCTCGTACCCTGCCGAAGAAACGAAGGTAAATTGAATTTGAAAAGAGGGTTTTGAGCTGTAAACGATTCTTCTGCTTTGTTTTCGAAACGACCCTATTGTTGGAAAAGTATTTTTAAGATTTAAGATTTTTCGATTTTCATTGGTTTTACACTTCAGTCACATCTCACATCGCAGTAAAGTGATTGAAAACAAACTCTCACAAAATGAAAAAAAATGCGTCTAGAAAAGTAGATACAGTCCATTAGTCATCAGTGACTAAGAAAAACTTATTGTTTATAAGCCTTTTTTTTTTTTTTGGACTAATGTTGTTTTTATTTCAATTGTAGCGCCTGGTGCTTGGTTTGTTCAGAGATTTAAAAGGGCTTGCTTTCGCCTTCAACACGAGAACAAGTTTCCAATTATTTTTCGAATGGCTGTATCCTTTTCATAACTGACGTAAAGGTTTGCCCTTTTGCTGAAATATGGGCCATTTCTCGGTGGGAAAAATGAGTTTTAATTTTTTCGGAAAATATTTCATCGGTTCAAAGATCTTTCGCGTTTAGTTTGTCAGAGATTGAACAACTAACAGGGGGTTGACATGCAGGATTTTCTCTTAACTTCTCGATCAGGTTCCCAAAATACACACAACTCATGCAACGAGTCCTGGAAATCTCCTACCACGATGCTGACATTGCGAAGTGTGTTCTGAAATTTGCGTGCGAATTAACGCAGAACAGGTCACAGCGCCTACACTTCGACATCATGGTACCCAATGGTGTTCTGTTGTTCAGAGAGATCAGCAAAACGCTTGTCACGTACGGTAGGTGCACTCTTTCTTTCGTGTGCCGTGTACCCAGTCGGCAAAATCATTGAATAGTCACTATGGTGGAGTGTGCTTCTATTGAAATTACGTCCATTACGATTGGCATTTCTATAGCAAACACTCTCCTCCAGAGTGTATTTTTGACGAAATTGCCCACTGGGTACAAATGTTTTTTGCGCATTTCTCAATTCTTAGCTTTTTTTCGCGAAAATTAGTCACGCAATATATTTCAAATTAAATCATATCCAATCGCAATAATCGTATCTCGTATTTTCAAGTTTTCGTTTACTCTTTAATGATTTCCTTTCCTCTTTTTTACAGGCAGTCGAATATTAACTCTATCAAATATACCAACCGATCAAGTTTACAGTGTAAAGTATCCTTTTCAACCTTTTTTTTTTTCATTTGAATAAACACAACGATAGAGAGTTTTTTTATTCATGTTGGTTAAACGTTTCTAATAGAAATGTACTCCTCCAGACTGTCATTTTAACTAAATTGTCCACTTGATAGAGAAACTCTTTTATTTTGGTAGTAAGACTCTTTTATTTTGGTAGAATTAATGTATAAAATAGAGCTATCACCTGGCAAGCGAGAGGTCGTGGGATTCAACTCCCACTCGATCTACAGTATTTGAAGTACTTGTCTCAGTCAAAAGGTAATTTCCCATTATATACGGTAGAACTGTTCAACTCTTTCAGTGGTCTATATACTATTAATATCCTTGATCGATAAAACTCCAAAGATTAAAAGGTATCTCCATATGCTTTGACATGTTGAAAGCCGCCCTGGCGGGAGGCTATGTCAACTTTGGCGTCTTGAGGTTATACGGAGATGACGCCCTCGATAACGCCATTGGGATTTTTGTCAAACTGCTGGAAAGTATTGAACAAAGAGACATCATGGTAAGAGAAAACACTCACCCACATTTTTTTTATTGAATTTTTTATTTGCTGGAAGTACCGCCGTTTTATTGTGTGCGACCTTTTAAGTCCTGGAAAAGAAAGGGTCAAAAATTCGTCAGACACTTTAGACAAAAAGATAACGGTTTATTTGCCCTTCAATATTTAAATGTGTAATGATATTGACTGTCGCGATTCGCAATTCTCTAGATTTTTTTTTAAACTAGGACTACCCGAAATTGAGTAAAAGCTATTATACGCTAATAGAAGTTGTGGTTGAACATCATATAGATCAAGTCTGCAATTTGGACCCACAGGTAAGTTGAATTACCGTCAAATATATATTCGAAGAGGAGTGATGTTTTTGCGTTTGGGGGCATGCACAGAACATAGTATGTGTACGTACTATATATTGGTGTACACTATATATTGCGTACATGGGGGGGGGGTCCTGTTTACGCGATTTTTGTGCGAACATACTATGTGGATGCCCTCTTTGAAAGATACAGGTAAAAATATACATACATACTTTGTTCTTTTGACCGACCAACGGAATACAAGAGATGGATTATCTACTCGCAATAAAGGCACTTAAAAGTCTATTTATTTATATTTATTCCGCGGCCTTTGATGTTTTGCCGCGTCCATCCGTACAAGTAGAATTAGACAAAATTCATGTATTTTTCTCCCATGGAACTTCACATGAAAATCTTATAATATGGTGTGTTAGTATAAGTATGTGTTTTGGTATGTGGTGCGTTGAAATGGATAAAACTATGGTTGTTTATGAGTGTTCACTAAGTGTTTACTAAGGTTTACTGTTGAAAGTTGTTCTTTCAAATAATTTTTATTCTGTGAAGATTCATTGATTTTTGCGACAGATATTAAGTTTTAAAGTCTTGGTTGAATTCAATAGATTTCGGTCAAGCAAGATCAATTATGTTGATAATAATCAATGATAACAATTGATTTTGCAGCTAGAATGATATAGCTCCTTTGAGAGTTGAATGCAGGCTTCTTACACGGATGTTTTCAATGAGTAGATAATCCATCCTTCTATTCCGTTGGACCGACATAAATGGATCGGAGGAAATTGACTGATTGACTGATAGGTTGCTCTAGTTGGATCTGTTCTTTACTTTTTGTCTTCTAGGTGTTTTTGTACATTATCTCGACTGTATCTGAAGGACTCACAGCTTTAGGTATGTTCATGGTATTTTTATCTAACATATACAATGTCATCTTGAGTCTCATCATAAGTTTCTTTGTAGAAATAAACTTCGCTCTATGATTTCTAACACAAATTTTAGTCAGTTATTACTAAATATTACAACCCCAATTCGCAAAAATAACTACGAATTTTAAATGTTATTTCTGCATGACCAATCAGAATGCACAGATTTGCGAAATTCCTCAACAAGGATGCGAAGAATCACAAGAATTGGTCTTTTTAGTAAATAAGAATTTTGAATGTTCCTTTTAGATCTGAGTGTATCGACAGGTTGTTGCGCTGCACTGGATCACATAGTAACCTTCCTGTTCACCAACTGGCAGAAAGCAACTAAGAGTGACGATCCAATGAAAGAATTGGGTGAACACCCAGCTCTCAAAATATTGGAATTGCGATCAGAAATATTTCAACAGGTAATATAATACAGTACTTCATTTTTTGTTTCATGTTTCAGCATCGTCCGAGAAAAAGGCAAACTATCCGATAGAAGGAGAAAAAGAAAATAGGCATTAGTCAATTTTAACAGCTTTCAGACCACTGCTTTTCAAATCTTGCTATGTTATGACCAACTAATCCTACCCTTACTCGTTTGTAAATTCTTAAATTATTGCAACATGCTAGTTAATTCACTGTTTTTAAGTAAAATCTTGATCGTCTGGTGTAACGAGCTAGTTACATAATATCTATACTATCTTGACAAATCTTTTTATGTTTCCAGATGTTGGCTACAGTCATGAATATAGTCATGTTCGAAGATTGTCGCAACATGGTAAGCAACACCGTTCGTTAATTACACACCTTTTGTTTCGAAAATTTGATGAATTTTTTATATGATTATTTCTTGAAGTGCTTTTTCTTGCAGGCTAAAATATTTTCAACAAATTTCTGTTAATTCTCACTGTTTAATTAATTTCATTTTAGTGGTCAATGTCGAGGCCGTTGCTTGGTCTTATCCTCTTGAATGAAAAGGTGAGACTTGAACTTGTTCCTTCCCATATAGTTCGCGTTTCATTCATGATCAATCGTTCTTTTATAGAAGTCTCTTAAAATGTGTTTGTAAAATCGAGGAAACTTTCGTCAAATGCCTCGTTCTTCCAGTCTATTTTATGAGGTTTTGGCAAGTGAACATGAATTGAAACTTAAACAAACACCCTCCTACATAACCCTTATAAAATTATGTTTATCGTCCATTGGGTTCATTTCCTTAGATTAATCCCAGGCTATTTGTGTTAGCCATTTACAATTATGTACTTTTTTTGTTCTGTATTTCAAAATTCATACAACAAAAAATAATTTGTTACTGCTATTTTCCTCTTTGCTAGTTTATGAAAGGGTTTTAAGTTCACGCATGGTTCACGTTCAAATAATTACATAATTATTGCTCTTTTAAACGGTTTTTAGACGAACTACGGTTATGAGTTTGTCTAAAAATTAACGATGATGTTATTGAGCTTGCAAAAAGATGTACTATGTCTACCTACTTAATATATTAGTGCCAAATATTGCAATAGAATGCAGACCTACATTTTAAAAATGAACACAAAAGTATATTGTTTTGAAAAGCTTGTTTGTTGTTAATAAATTTAAAAGAGGGATCTCAAATGGAGAACTTTGGTGTCAGTGATTTTCGTTTCTCTCCGTCATTCCAGGTTTTTACAGTTTTGGAGGAGAGGATTACACAATTACAAGATACAGCTGAAAAACAACAACAAATGGCGACCTACTTCCGAGAACTCATGGAAGACGTCGAACGCTCCCTCACAACCAAAAACAGGGACAGGTAATTAATTGTTTTACATCTGCTGTAAGTACTTTAAAGGAAGAAACTTTTGCGGGAAGACGCGTTTTTTTTGCCCTTTTCGCGAAAGTTTATTCCGCGAATTTTTTTAAAAAGAGTCATCCGCGAAAGTTTATTCCCGCGAA
>JAYRBV010013314.1:0-13243 GCA_036023255.1 Mitrocomella polydiademata
ACACTCTTGAAAAGTTTCAAATTCTAATTGTAATTCATTCGTATGTTATCGCGAAAACAATTTTTTGACATTTGCACTAAAATTCCTTACGATTTTCACCCAGTGTCCTCATTTTGAGTATAACTATCTAAGTAATTGAATTTTGTTTTTGAAATTTTATAGAAATTTGAATAATAACATAATAACACCCTTAAGAAAACTTAGACAGTGAGGGTGGGAGAATGGTTAACCATTTTGTATCAACTTGTGACAAACTTGCGCAATTCTGATGTTACGTATGAATGATAGTAATAAGTGTATTTTGAAGACTACTTACTATAATGGCTCCATAGTTCGAGATGTTTGATCTCGTTTCGAAAGCATCTGATAGACGATTAAGACTCAACAGACTTTTCCCTTTGGCTTTGCCCTTCATAAATCCATGCATTCTTCATACCTATAACAATCAAAAGTAATAATATTAAGTTGAAGTCTCTTAATCTGTACCCTGTCTTGTTTCCATCATTGGCGAGACAAATGGAATAGATGGAGCTATAGCCTATGAGATTCGGCCCAAAAAGCTTTGCTGCATTTGTATTCTGCATCTGCATTCAAGGGATTCTTATAATTTTTATAAGTTCAAAAAAGATTCTTTGTTATTAGAAACTTTATCTATAAGCACATTTTGCCGATGCTATAGGAAAGTGGGAAGTAATGACGAGACTTATTAATGATGTGGTTTCAACTTTTATTCAGAATCAGAGTCCGATTCGGATGACGATTCGTCACCCGTACTTTCTGAAGCCCTTTCGTTTTGTTTTGGCAATCTGTACAGCCGCATAAGTCAGTGCAGTTTAGACCACGGCTGACACAAATGCAGTTCCCCGTCGTACATTTACTCTTTTTGCAATTGCAAGAAATCAGCCTACTTAATTTTTTAAACCCATTTTTAGAATGTCCACATTGTTTCCAAAAAAAAATGCTGCCAGCGTCCTGACTAATTTATCTCATCGTAAAATTTAAGTATCTAACAGGTTACATAGACTACGTAGCCTAATTACAAAAAAAATACCACAGAACATTTTTTGACTCTGTTTACACATTGTTACAACAGATGATTTTTTTTTATTACAATAGATGCCAGTTTTTAGATTGGAATAAGATAATTTCATATCTAAGTAGGGTGATGGTAATAAAACCTTGAATAAACAAATAATGGCATATCAAAAGTAAGGATCTTTTTTAAACAAAGATTCTGATTCAACTGTCCATAACAGAACAGTTTCTTAACTTCTCTTAAAAAAGTGTCATCAAAAATCCAAAAATGTCTGTTTTATTGACATCAGACTGTTTTCTATCTATGACATACTATTTTTTACTACCTCTAGAAGTGACAATGTGTATGCGTTCTCAGCGAATTGAATGGTCAAACAGAAACAAAAAATTTGACTAGTAGTGTAATTGATGATAACTTGTACTACTTTTGATATAAACACACTGTTTTTTAACCCTTTACCGGGTACCATATCCACATGGCAACTAATTGTTAAACACATTTTGAGCGCTCATATCTCGGCAAGCTTACCTTTTTTGAGACTCGAGACCCAGTTTTTTATGAAAGTAGACAAAAATTTGGTCTGGTTGGCTGGTATTAATATTGTGAATTTGTTTTTGCAAAAAGTGCATTTTGCCTGGCCGGTAAAAGGGTTTTATTCTAAGAATTTTGATAATAGTCAACCAACAGGAAACTCGAAAGAATTATTCGTGATTTTTACGAGTTGTCAGCGTCGTATTTAGAATACGCCTCTGCCAGGGAGTGTGATTAACAATCAAAAGGTAACCAGAATCATTAAAAAGACTCTCCGTCCATCTGTTCTAGATTCGCATCAAAAGAAGAAAAAAGACATTTTTAGCCCTTTGACGACGTCAGCATACACAGCATAACCACTTGAAAGACTCATTCACTTAAACTGTGCCTCCTTAAGCCGTCATTTTGAGGAACTTAATGAACTACTGGTTTCTCTGGACCATGAATCACCCTCCCCACTAGGATCTCAAATACCTCCAAAACAATCATTGACAACATTTTCTGCTCACCAATAATTGGTGAACATTACTCCTCAGGAAATATCTTCTCTGGTATTTCTGATCACCTCCCTCAATTTTTAATCATGAGTAAACTTGATACCCAAAAGACAACACACGGCAATGGTCCAAGTTTAGTAGGGAAAAGTTTACCCTAGATTATTTTGAAATAGATTCGGATAAAACACTCAATCTTGATAAGGGTGACATAGATTCTTCTTTTAATGTTTTTGTTCACAGTGTCGAGGGCATTCTTGATGTCCATTCCCCTATATCAAAACTGACTAAGAAAGAGATCAAAACCCTAAACAAACCCTGGATAACTCCAGGGATTCTCAGCTCAATCAAAATTAGGAACAGTTTGCTTGCTCGCTAGTCTAGATCTAACACCAGAGACAATACTCTGCATGACCGCTACAAAGCCTATCGAAACCTCATTGTAACTTTAATCAGACGCAACAAAACAAACTTTCACAAAGATTATTTTCAGTCAAACCTTTTAACAACTACAAAACAATTTGGCAAGGCATTAGAGAAATTATTTCGATTAGTTCCAATAAGTCTAAAGCACCAATCTCTCTTTTAATCGACAACAATCTAACTTCTAATCCCTCGAAAGTTGCAGATTCTTTCAATCAATTTTTTAGCTCTGTTGCCTCTTCAATAAGACAAAATCTGCATGCACGCACCTATTAACTTTAAATCTTTTCTCAAAAACCCTATACCTAACTCTTTTTTTATTAGATCAACCTCTCCCATTGAAGTTCAAAATCTTATCAACTCTCTTTCGAATTCCAAATCTACTGGTCCTCATAGCGTCTCCGTCAAAATTCTAAAGCTAACTAATACAAGATATCTCTAAACCTTTATCAGACCTCTTTAATCTATCTTTCTCCGCAGGAGTCTTTCCCTCTATTCTGAAAACCTCAAAAGTTGTCCCCATTTTTAAAAATAAAGGCTCCCTTATTGATGTTTCTAATTACAGACCGATCTCTCTTTTATCGAATCTTGATAAACTAATCGAAAAACTCATCTCAAAGCGTTTAGTAGAATTTCTCGACAATCACCAGCTTATTTTCAAACGTCAATTTGGTTTTAGATCCAAACATTCCACTGGACATGCATTGTTAAGCTTGACTGAAACCATTCGCAAATCTCTTGACTCGGTCCAGTTTACTTGTGGGGTTTTTATCGACCTCCAGAAGGCCTTTGACACTGTCGATCATGACATTTTAATTGCCAAATTGAAACCCTATGGTGTAAGGGGCATAGCCTCTAATTGGTTCAGATCCACAGGGCTCTGTTCTAGGCCCCCTTTTATTTTTGCTTTACATAAACGACCTTCACAATTCTCTTTGCTACAGTACACCCTTCCTCTTTGCAGATGACACAAGTCTTTTAAACTCTGGGAAGAACCTACCATCCATTGGTAAAGAAGTTAAGACAGATCTCAAACTTTTAGTTAGATGGTTTAATGCCAACTAAATCTCACTTAACGCCTCAAAAACTGAACTTATATTATTTCGCTCTAGATCTAAGGCTGTAAATCTTTCAGAATTCAAAATCTCGCCACCTTACCTCAGAAGTAGGGGTGTTGCCCTCAAAACCCTTCTTAAACCCTGTGTCCTGTGTCTTATACCATGTATGGTCTCATTCAAATCACTTACACTCAAATCCATAAGCGCTTGGAATAAAATGCTTCAAGCCCATCCAGATATTAACTTCACTAATATCACTTTCACTAAGCTCAGGTCAATTGCCAGAACTGATATCATATTGCATCATACTAATTTTTTCTTTTACACTATGTATTAATACAGGTATTATCAATTTCTAATTTATTTTTAATTATCCTTAATCTTTTATGTTATTATGCCTTTATTTTTAGCTCTTGTATACGTTTTGTTTTAAAGGTGACTACATCCTCGTTTAGCATCACGCCATTGTTGTGGTCTCCTGCCACGATTTATGTAAAATTCTGTACTTTATATAACTGAATGGCGAATAAATTCCTTACTTACTTACTTACTTACTTTTAAAGAAAGAGCTTCAACAGTACTTTCAAAAAATCATATAGTTTGATGATTCTTTCTGATAACTCAAGTTATTAATTTCACAGACACAGACCGGGGTTATTATCAATTAAGCACGTAAATTTAGTTAAGCACATGTAAGCACGTAAAAATTATACTTGAGCACGTAAAGCACGAAGGGCCCAGAACGAAGGAGCACGTATACGTTTAGTAAAATCGATTTAAAAACCCTAACAGTCCTAACAGATGATCCATAATTCTTTCCCGAATTATGAAAAAAACAATAACGGTAACGATAATATTTTTAGGTGGCTAGCCCAGAATAATCTTTAGACAGTATTTTGGTCCTTTCAAGATTTAAACTGGGGGAACCATGCGTTTGCATCGTGACCGGAACGCTGCAAATATTTGAAGATAGCTGTAGACTTGAATAAATATTTGGCTCTATTTTTATACGATTGACTAATTTGGTTTTGTAGCATTTGTGTACTAACAACTCACAATGTATACAAAACACAAATATATACGTTTTCTTTTTGGCGGGAACTGCGACTAGTTACCAGTTCCTTTATGAGTCATCGCGAAAACTTAGATGTCCCAGACGGAAATGTACTTTTCTGTTCAAACAAACAACTGTATAGCAACTCTTGAAGTATACTGTTTAGGGACGAGAGAAAAGAGATAAAAACACAACGAATATCAGTTATTTATTCAACTGCGGTCTGAGTTGCATGTCAATAATACTAGAATAACAAAAGCAGGTCACGTGAGAAGCAACAAAAAAATTCGCAAGTTGTATTTTTCGCGGTGGATGGTATAACAAAACGGCGGCTTTTCGGTTGCTAAAAATTTGAAAATGGCTAAAAAATATTCTGAATTTACGGAAATCTCCTAAAACTCGGAATGGGAATTACTCAAAAAGTTAACGTAGAGGAGTGTTTTCAACATTACCGTATCAATAGAAAATTGTAAAAAATTCTCATCTAAATTCTTGAATGAACGCTGAGAAATTGTGTGATCTAAGCCTGTATTTTTAGCCCACTTGATATCAGAACCGTTATCTCTATGAAAATAAGATTCCAAGGTGGGCTCTTTTTTTTTGTTTATTTTTCTTGGTGCTTAGTTTTCAGAGAATGTTTGTATCCAAAACATTGACAAACTATTTTTTACAACGTACATCAACAACAAAGCGATGGCAAAAAAAAAAAATTGCAAAAAAAAAATCTTTTGACCGTCCGCGATTCCCGAATTAAATATAGTTGACAATTTATCATAAGAATGGACTGTGGTTATTTTACTCAACCCACTATTATATGGTGAAAAACACTTGATAAAATTAATTCAAATATGAGTTTCATTCCCAAGAGAAGACCAAAAGAACATTGAAGAAATAATAGCTGCTAATGCGGTGTCGCACACCGCTTGTGAAAAATATAGACAGCTGCGCCCTCATTCGAGCTTCTCCCGCAAAATTCTAAAAAATTTAAAAGTTTTTATGTTGACTTAAAGAGGTATTCTTTTTATTTTTATTTTTCTCGTTCACAAACACTTGCTATGACCTTGAAAGTAAACACAGGCTAACGGCTTTCTCTTCAGCTAGGTCTGTAACCAAGTGGTTAACGGAACTAACTTGTGAATCATATTGGACAAGAGCCCAGGTCCGCAACAAGTGGCAGTGACAAGGCAGACTAAATTCCACAGGTTAGTCGCATTTTATGTCCATAAAGGTTCTCATAAATCACGAGACTAAGTTGGAAACAGTCATGGATTTTTGATGACAAAAAAACAAAAAAAGAACAAAAACACAAAAAAAAATAAACTTACACTACATCTGGTCATACAGGTCAACAATCTTCCTTCTCAGCTCTTCATCCAACTTTTAGATTACATCACCTCACGATGTCATGTCAAAACACCACACACACACACACAATTGGGCTACCATCTTGGATAATGAATTTTTGATAGAGCAAATAGTCCGACAAAGAGATGTTGTTGACACAATCATAGCGATCCATAATAATGACCGTCAACACTGATAATCAACTCGTAATCTGTTACACATATATATCAAGGATTGATATTTGAATAAACAATTTCTCCTTCTTTTTTCTTCTACAATAAAGCAAACAACAAAAAATAGTTCCCCTTCGAAAAATATTCGAAAAACTTCTTATACAGTGACAAATAAGACAGCTAAAAAGTGGTATAGAACAGTGCACTAGCGATGCGAAGGTCGTAAATTCGAGTCTCACTTCAGTCCTCAGTTTTCCGTGGAAAGTTAACTGAGGGTTGATCATGTAGCGATAGGTACATTTACTACCATCTCTGAGGATGTTCTGAATATTCTTATACAGAAAAAAATCGGATTCCAAGGGGCGTTTGAAAGAAAGAGGCGTTTTATTTCAGGAGTTATTGTAGGATTGTTTTTGAGTATTTTGCTCGTTCTGGTTCCGTTTAAATATTTCTCTCACAGCAGAAAAATTGCGATAAGGATTATTTTTAGGGGAAATATAACACTCAAATAATTACCACGGTCGGTCATGTTTGAACGTTACAGTGACGTCTCCCCAACGTTTAAACGAAGTCTTTGTAAGGACTCCGTTTTCATGTTCAAATGTTACAATGCGCCTTTTGGCAACAAACTAGAATAATTAAAAGAATTACTTCAAAAATTTCGTGTTTGCTTGTTATTTCACAATGCAAGTTAAGATGAAGTAAAAACCGATTTGTTCCAAAGAGGCTTGGTGCTAAAGAGGTTTTTATTGAAACGGCACGCAGCATTGCGTTATAAACGCTCCACCACTTTGACTGATTTTACTAAGCCTAGCGTGTGCGATACTTTTGACGTCAGTTAATATTTTCAGGTATTTCGTCTCTCTTAAACAGTTAGTATAGGCTTTGCCAAGTTCTTTAAAAATAGGTTTGTTCACCCACTTCATATAACAATATGACCGAAAAACAAAAAATAGCCCCTTATAAAAAGTCCCTGGTGTGTTGTTTTTTTAATCACACAATGTATGTACATGTATATGAAGTGGGACTACATATTATTGTATACCCAGTGATCAACCTCGATCCCAGGTGGGACTACATATTGTATACCCAGTGATCAACCTCGATCCCAGTGGGACTACATACTGTATACCCAGTGATCAACCTCGATCCCATTGATCAACCTCGATCCCAGGTGGGACTACATAATTGTATACCCAGTGATCAACCTCGATCCCAGGTGGGACTACATACTGTATACCCAATGATCAACCTCGATCCCAGGTGGGAGTGGGACTACATACTGTATACCCAGTGATCAACCTCGATCCCAGTGGGACTACATATTGTATACCCAGTGATCAACCTCGATCCTAGGTGGGACTACATACTGTATACCCAGTGATCAACCTCGATCCCAGTGGGACTACATATTGTATACCTAGTGATCAACCTCGATCCCAGGGTAATCTTTAGCTACAGTGATATAGTTTTGATATAGTGACAGCGCGGAAGAGCTAAAGGGTACCCTAGGATGGTGGTTGCCCAGTAAAATAGTGAAATATTTATGTAATTTGATACAAATTATGATTATTCCAGCCACACTGTAAAGCCAGTGGTGGAATTTTTATAACCATACACCTTTTCGACGCAAAATTATACCATTATGAATGTTACACTAAACTCGATTCAGTTTCCTCTTTAGCTAGGCAAGATTTATGACTTATAAACCATTTAGCCGGTCTATGGGGAAATATAGACCGAGGTTGTGATGTCATGGAACGAACGCAGTGAGATGGACGCGAACGAACCGAGGATCGGTTTTGGTGTAAAGTTTTCGACATTTTTTCTAGTGTTTGATGCGAAAAAATGGAAGCGGGTGGTTTACTAGCCAGGCAAGTTCGATTTTTTATCAGATTGGTAAAAAAGAGAAAAAAAGACCCAGGGAACGAGGTTGCAAATTTGTATATGACAAATGACACTTTAAAAAAAGATCATACTCGCCAAATAAATTATTATCGCGAAAGTGTATTCTCTAACTTTTTCTCGGAGAACACAAAGTTCTCTATCGGAACTGTGTAATAACTAACTGTCGGTAAGTAGGTCACTATGTCAAAGATTACAGGGCAGGAAATCTGGGGATACATAAGATGCAAGGCTACTGTCTTTATTATCGGTCCATAGTTTTGGATGACGTACACCAGTTGTTCCAGTAAAACCAGATGTATATTGTTGGTCTCGATAATTCAGGATATTGTCTCGCCTATCTTTACCCTTCGCCAGTGCGATGGGGACCATGTGATCCATCTTATGTGCTGGGTAGTCGGTGCCCTAAAAAAAACACTGGTCTATAACTCTGTTCCTTGGAGACAATTCTGTAGGTTCAAAGTACAAAATGCGAGAGAGGACAGTATCGGGTAAAATTTTTAGCTTGAGTTAATGCATGATTACATTTTCGTCACCTTCGAAAACATTCGTCTCTTTTGTCCGACAAGGTAATTTTAGTCGGTTGAATTTCGTACTGCGAGCAAATACATTAGAAAGAAAGTTAAACTCAATCTCACCTCAACCAGATCCTTTATGTACGCCAACTGGAAGTATAGTTCTTCCTCCTTGTTCTGTAAATTACCCAACCTCACTCGCCATTTTTTGATATCCTTCAACCTATCTTCGGTCGATGGTGTTGCAGACAGGCGAAGTCCTTCTTCCATAAACGGGAAGTGGTGAAGATACCCCGTCGCGAATATAATGGTGTCGACGTTACAAGAGCTACCATCTTTAAAATGGCAGGTCCTACCGGTAACGTTTACGAGCTGTGGAACTTCGATGATGTTGTCGGGCCATTTCTGGTTGAGTGGTGTTGTTCGGTGGGATATGTAAACTCTCGTACCGCCGTATTTGATGTGCTGAAGGGCGATATCTTCCGCACTCCATTTCGCCCCAACGATCAACAACGTTTGATTTGTGAACTCCTCAGGCTTACGGAAATCGTGTGAATGTAAAACGCGACCCGGGAAACTCTTTATGCCCAGATAGGTGGGAAAGTTTGGCGTTGAAAAATGACCGGTTGCTACGGCAACGTGATTAAATATCTTCTCAAAAACCTTCCCGTTTCCAACGCGTTCATAATGCACAAGGAATTTTCCTTTAAATGATTTTACATTCCGTACTACGGTGCGAAGCAACACAAAGCGCTCGATATCATATTTCTTCGTACGGCCGAGGAGGTAGTCTTTGAAGCATTCTCTTGAAACGTACGATGGTATGGGCTTCTTAAAATGTTCGTCATAGGTATAGTCAAATAATTCCTGTATTTCTTTCGGGTTGTTTACAATCATACCTCGGTACATAGAATATGAGACGCTTACACCGTACTCGTCTATGCCTGTCCGCCAAGTGTAATTCCACTGTCCGCCCATGGAGGCTTGTTGTTCAAAGCAAATAACTTCAGGGATTTTGTCACCTTTCTGTTGGGCAAATGAAAATGCCGACAGAACCGCCATTCCACTTGGTCCACACCCGATGACCGCCACGCTTTGGTGGGCGTCATTTTCGTTAAGAATAGTCTCAGACGATGGTTCACGCATAGACATCTTTTTACACCAAACAGCCTTTGTGCGTTGTTTTTTAAACATGTGTTATACATACGTAAAGAAATTTGAGCTCCCATACAAATGTAAAATTCGAGCAACATTCATGACAAAAATGTCATTTTGTAAACTGTTAAAGGGAATTAATAGTTTCTGTCTTGAGCTGTCATTAGCTTTGTTTGGGTTTTTAACAGTAAGAAAATGGAAATGGCAGACTAGATTTTAAATAACTTAAATTACTTGGTAAATCTTGAATTTGACCTTGACACACAGAAAACATTAGGCATTAAAGTGAAAAATGATGAAAGCACTTCTTAAAAAAGCTTAATAATAGGGAATGAGGGAACCAAGTGGTTAAAATCCTTCATATATACATACTATATATATATATATAAAACTTAAAATATTTGCAGATTTGTATGTAAAACTTAAAGAAATGACAACTGCATGTGCATGTTAATCGAATTGTGTTGTTTACTACACTTCATCAGGAATCCAGCCAATATATATATATACTATATACGAATAAATATGAATAAATTCATATATAGAGTATGAAATATGAATATCAGTGAATTTAGTAAGAAAACTTCGGATTCTAAATTTATTTATTTTTACATACCTTGAACTGAAAAATTGATATCGTTCCCGTACCCTGCTGGAAGGTATTCAAGTTCTTGGGTTGCTTGAGACCAATACGATGTCATCTTTCAGTTCCGAGATGTTATAGATAGCTGACACAGTCCACCAATAATTATTCGGACTTTATCTGGTAGATAAAAACACAATTAAGGTCCCAAATGAAAAGACTTTAGGCCTGCCTCGTTTCCAGGGCCCTTTTGCTCTTTTAAAAAAAATTGACATTGTATGGCAAAAAAGCGCAACAGGGCCCTGGGAACGAGGTTGGAATCAGGCCTATTCAATCGATTTTAAACTTGAAAACTGGAATGACAAAGTAAGTCAAAAGTTTGAATACAAAAAGTCTCTGTGAGCATGATTGTAGAATCAGAAATATTCGGGGGAAAAAAATCACCAACCACGATTTAATATACGAAGACATGGAAAGAACTGTTGATCGAGTCATTAAAATTAATTATGTATAATGCATGTTTTTCAAATCCCAATGAATAGATTTCATTTAAAAGCCCAACCCATGGTGACCGATGGACGTTGGCCGAAACGTCATTTTATTTTATTTAAATAAATAAAACATATAACAAAATAAAAAATGAAGCTTCTGAGTCATTTGTTTAACCCTGGAATTAAATTCTCGACAAAAAAATATCTTAATTTTGACCAATAGGATTGCAGGATTGTAAAATAAGTTTCCAAATAAGTGTACAAATTTAAATTTTAAAATAACAAATGCCTTCCAGAGAGAGATCGGAAAAATCTTTTTCGAAAGAGGTCAACTTCATGGAGTCTATCTGACAGAATGTAAACGTAGTATTATCGTACTTTGTACCAAAGTCTCTTATTTTTGTATGGAAAAATCGAGGAAAAATTAGAAAATTTATTATGCTATGGTTGGTTGTGTTTGGTGATATATTATTCATATAAAATAGAGATGGGATGGATAATGCTGTGATTATGACATATATATATAATAAAACTTAACTTTTTATTGCGATCCAATATGTCTATAGAAATAAAGATGAAATATTACTCTCCCTTTTCGCTCTCATTAAAACAGTAATAAATAAATTTCGGTTGTATCTATTGTTCATAAAGAATGAATATATTGCTTCGGACTCCAGCTCTGTATAGCTAGGAAACCTGGCTTTGTATTCTCTTTTTACACGCTGTTCCGCATCGTTCCGCACTCCTTATATAAAACCTAAAACTTTGGCGAGAGAAATACTCTCTTTCACATTTTTTGGCTGGCAACTTTATATATTTTTTTAATATATATTCAAATGAACGTTCGTTTCCAAGACAAAGGGGGTCAGTGCTCCTTTATTACGGCCGGTCGATTGATTTAAAAAAAACTAAGTGGAAAAGTGTGTTACTATATTAAAACGCTCTCCTCCCTGGTTGATTATTGAAGATTTGGCCTATAAGATTAGAATAATTTATAAATGACTTTTTTGTAATTATATTATAAAGACGTCATTGCTGGATTATCGTCATATGTATAATAATTCTATGTATAATCTAAGAATAAATAATTACAAATCTGTGAATTTCCTTTTCCTTTACTATTGTATAATAATAATATAAATGCAGCACAAAAGTATAAAAAAAATATTACTCTTTGTTTTTATTAGCAAATTACAGCCAATTTCTCGGTGCAATGAGGTATTTATCAAAATGTTGTTTGAATGTTTGTATCAAAATTTGATGGTTGAGGAAATACCAATCAAATCAAAGAAATATAAAAGCCTGAAAACAATCAATCAATTTATCCCAGGTTGATTACATACACGTGACGTTGATAAATAAATCGGACACGTACATATTTCGGACGGTGTAACCAATCATATCCCGTGCTTCCAAGTATTTTAATTATTAATCCAATTTGAAGATCGTTAAAGATGGCTCCTCCACAAATAGCCGACTGACTACTACATTTCTCCACTAGCACTGCTCGAATATACAGTTAGTTTTAGTTGCTTATGAGCTCGTACAGAGCTTCTTTGCCAATATCTCCGTGGTCCTTGCCTTTGTCAGTCAAAACGTGGTGTATGGTTTTCTTTAGTGTTTGATCGTTGATCAAGACAAACTGAAGGGGTACCTATGAAATCAAGATCGTTATAATGTAGTTACAGCCAACATAGACATAAGACAAAAACCCAGCAGGAACATGATATGATTCGAACGATGAAACGCCAATTTTACAAGGTCAAAATACCGAACGACATCATTGTGTGCCAGCTGTAGGCTGTGAAAAGTTTGCAAGAATGACAGGCAGTTTAAAGTTAAACGCCCAACGTAATTAATTGTTGCTTCGTCATCCCACCCGATTTTACTTGTTATAGAATGTCGCCGCAAATAAAGTTGCGATGGGTATAAATTACGATACTACTTTGTTTACGAGACGAATAAGATTTACGACAAACGTGAAGAAGATTTAAAGAATTCACTTTTGTAGGAAATTATGTATAAATGACGAAAAACAAAAAAGTCAATATTCAAACCTGATAAAGTAACTGCCAACATCCAAATAAACGCTGTTCAAATTTCCCAACTTCATACTCAGATTCGAAGTCGAACAGCCACATGGTCTTCTTGGAAGCGTTCGATTGTTCCAAGTTATGGTCTATAGACTAGTGATAAAGAAAAAAAATCAACAATTAAAATTTGAAAAAATGAAATCGTAAAAGTCTTATTATCTAAGCCTATCCACACTATAAATGATATTGATATTCTCACAAATGGAATTGTAGCCCTACACAGAATCATCACGAAAGGTTTTTTAATGATGAAAATTGACTTATTGAAAAATATCCGGAGTACAAATACAGTTTGAAAGCCAAAAAAATCGTAAACTCTGTACTGGAAACAATACACAATCGTGTGGAAAGCTGATACATTCTAATACCCCAAGGACTTAATTCTAAA
>JAYRBV010013358.1:7686-24019 GCA_036023255.1 Mitrocomella polydiademata
ATTCTAATTAATATCCATTTGATGTCTAGAAGTAAGAAGGAAAATTTAGGACAGATGTTTTCAAAGATGTTTTGATTTCTTTTTTCCCTTAAAGAACTTTTACAAGTTGAACTTGGCTTCTGCGCAACGCGATTGCACTGACTTCTTAAGCGATTCCTTGGTCATGTTCCAACATGGTGCCGATGCTGTGGCGATTGATATCCAACGCTTGAAAGGTTTATCCAAGGTAAGTACTTTCATTTGCGAGAAATTTTTGTCACCAGCCTTGTATTTTGTGTGGGTTATTTTTGTGCAAAGTTTCATAGCCACAAGCGGGTGACGAAAAAAATCTAAATCTTGAAAATATTTGCTGCTTTAAAATTCAATTCTGTTCACGAACGACGTGAACTTCATTTTTCTTTTTCAAAATGTTGCACACGGAAACAGGAAAACATGCGTAATTTAGAAACATCCGCCGGGTTGGGTAGTAGTAATAATAATAATTATAATAATAATTTCACCCCGGTGATTTCCGGTAACAAAGCATATTTTTATTTTGGCCTTTGAAAATGTTTCATAGTGAGTGTTTATTATTGTATCTTTTTCCTCTCCGGTTTCTAGAGTTGTGATGAAGGAAGTATCTTCATGAACTTATTGAATACAGTTGAGCTGAAGAACATCGAAATCAAACAGCTATGTAGAAAGGTAACTCTTTTTATTCTCCTTAGAAAATTTAGGTCGACCGCCTGGTAAAAAATTATACGGGAGAAATGACGCCTAGGTTTTGCGATGTTCCAATATGACGGGGTTTATAATTTTTTTTTTACATGAATTAGAAAAAAAAACCTGGTTCGCCTTTAGTTCCAAGAAATAATGAATGATGCACTGAGTTTTATTCAAACTCAGAACCTTAGAGTGCCGATCCGAACCGACTGACCAAGTTGATGGGGATTAGTTTTTATGTACTCTTTACTTTATGCCTTGATCCTTTAGATAAAACGAAGAATGATTCAAGATTCTAACACAACCTTATCCTATCCCGTTGCGGTAAGCAAGGACTTCTTTCCAACCCAACATTTCTTTTTTCGTTTCATTGTCATTTTGGGTGTTCTTTTTTTAAGCCTTATTTTCTTTATTAAGCTCACCCTTTGTTTAACGGCTGGGCAAGGGTGGCAACCCCCCCAAAACAGAACAACTTTTTGTAATAAGAATTTATAAATTTATATTAGTAGATTCCATTGTTTTTTATCTCGTCACCTTGCGTTGCGTGATTAAAGGCCCTCCAAACAATATTCTCAAAGGGCCTTTTATTCCTATAAAAAGCGAATTTTTTTTTCTGGGGTACTCTTTATATCCAATTCCTAACGTGATTCCTCTGTCTATCATGTAATTAAAAAAGGCTTCTTTCATAGGTCACTCAAGAGCTTCTAGATAGCATGGAAGAGCAATTCATTTTGGTCAAGTACGTACAAGATCTAGCTTCCGTGCTTTCTTTGAAGGCCGGTCAACTAGCAGGTGAGCTCGTTTTCTTTAAAGTAAAAACTTCCCATCGTCAATGTATTTACACACAGTTCAGTATTTTTTATACAGAGTGTTTATCAAAAATTGCTTGCTCTTTTGAAACGTTCTTTACAACAAAGAAACAGTGATTGCTTGTTTTTCAAGGGACCTCGATATGTTAATTTTTTTTTAATTGTTTCTTTGTATAATGTTTTTTAATTTTAGATATATACAGTGTGATTCAGAAAGAGCGCAACCCTAAAAAGAAATAGATATAACTTTTGATATACATATCATATTGTAACGATTTTTGCAGTACTAAAAAGAGAATTTAAAGGTCAAAATATATAAAATTATTTTAAAATCTTTAAATTTTGAAGGAGTTATAACAGATTTAAAGAATTTTTTAGTGACGAGTGATTTTTAGTATCAATTCTCACCTAAACTACAATATCAATTAAATCATAAACTTAAAAAATGTTATTGTCTTGTTACACTCCTTCGATGTGATGTCTATCTCTTTCCATGCATAAAACAGTTCTCCCTCTCATGTCTTAAAATTAAGTAAGGATTTTGAGGAGGAGAACAATTTTACGCATTCAAAAAGATAGACATCACATCGAAGGAGTGTAAAAAGACAATAACGTTTTTTACATTTCCATAGCTTTTGAGTTTTATGACCTCCTAATTTCTATTGTAAATATAAGAATTGATACTAAAAATCACTCGTCATTACAAAATTGTTTAAATCTGTTATAACTCCTTCAAAATTTAAAGATTTTAAAATAATTTTACATATTTGGAAAGACCTTTAAATTATTTTTTTAGTACTGCAAAAATCGTTACGATATGATGTGTATATCAAAAGTTATATCCATTTATTTTTAGGGTTGCGCTCTTTCTGAATCACACTGTATATATATTTTTGTTAATGTTTTCAAAGGAGGAAATTTTCTTTGATGCATATCTCTACACATTAGTTAATATTCCCTTATCTTTCTCGCCTTTGACATGATGATGGGTGGAAGACATAGCTTAGTGAAAGTTCTTCTTAACTATTGATACGGTCGCTGAGTCGAATCTAATTTATTGAATTAATATGGCTACACCACGGCAAAATCCTCAATCTTGAGTACGCCCCCCCCCATTTCATTGCGACTGGATTTCTCCGGGTTCTCATTTTTTGCACTAATCAAAAAACATGAAAAAGGTTGAGATTGACAACGAAGCTATGTATATGTGTTTGTATTTTCTTGCAGATGACGAGGTGTTACTGAGTGGTCATCTTGAGGAGTCATCACAGGACTGCATAACTATGATCTATGAGAAGGATGATGAACCGCTTGAAGTTCTTGGGTATGATGTTCTTCTTATACTTTATTTCGTTACATATATATAATTTGCGAAATCATATAATCTGCTGGAATGTAACTGTAGCTCTCCAAATAATACAACTCAAATCGCCAAATAATTCGCAGCTAAGAAACCTGTTTTTCTTCCTCCGGTTTAAAACGGGGAAAGAGGGATAGGTTTCCAATTGCTAAATACTCCGAAAATTGCCAATTTGCATAGAATAAGATAAAAAAATAATCCACCATTCGTTTTAAAGATACTTGAATACGTAGAGAAGAAATGGAGTCCTTATTTTTGTACTTATTTTTTTGCCGAAGATAGATTATGTAGATCATTCATTCTCTTTCTTGTAGTGTAGTGGAAATATTTATTTTATATTTACTTTAAAATATTATTTATTAAAACCGATCCTTTTGCTTTCTTTCTCTAGTGGAAGTTTCAAGAAGATTCTGATGTGCTTATCCGGAATTGCCATTAAACTACCGGAAGGAGAATATGACACAGAACCGGAAGAAAAGGTACGACTTCATTGGCTCTCTTTATAATCACACGATCGTTCCCCCTTTTGGTCAGCCTGGAATACCTTCTGTCGTCTATAGTTTGATGTTCTTTTTTCTACTTTGTTCATGAGACGAAACGGATATCTTTCCCAAAATGCCGTTCATATAGATTTATTTTATCAATCTGGTCTATAGAGATTAGGAGAAACTTTCATCAATAAGTCAGAAAAAGTGCACACACCCCTTGTCTTGAAGCACTTTACTATTAGAAAAAAGAGATGTTTATAACGTCCTTCTTCTCTCGTTTGATAGGCAACTCCACCTTACCTTGGACGAGCCTCAACATTCAAGGAAGAATTGTCATCGACAACCAAACTAGAAATGAAGATCGACCAGAAGCAGCAGGAAGTGAATGACTCCAAGAAATCTCTCAAAGCTAAGGTAAAAAAAGTCCCTCCCTTCTGGTGCTTTGTCAGTGTGGTTCAGCAAATTAGCCAGCAATTACGTGCTGACATGGAGGCGTGGTTTTCCGTTTTGGCAGTGACTTGTTTATTTCCAGTCAATGTTTGTTCAGAGCATTTATTGGCTAGAAGAAGAACACAGACTGTAGTAATGTAGTGGCAAATAGTATCAGGCTGACTGACGTGAGCTTTATAGCCAAACGAAATCAATTATTACTGTTTCCAATTTGTTTTATTATAACAATGTTACAACATTGTGTCTAGTCTATTATGGGTAAGGTAATTTAGAATTTGAGGAAACTTATTTATTCCGTGGCCTTAGTTTCCCTCTTACATTTGGGTGTTTTATTTTTATGATAAATTTGTATTTAAGATTCATTTTTTTTATTTCACCTAGGGTGAAGAATTGAGTGAAGCCAACATTCGAATCAGCTTGTTAGAAAAACGTGCTGACAATGCAACCAAGGAGGTACGCCATCATAGTTGAGGCCTCTATTTTATCTCTTACATGTGTTAGTTACCTTAAAATGGTACTAGTTTTTCGAATCTTGGCTGAAATTCGCATAATACTTTATTTTCGCGAAATTCCTTTGGACTTTTTGTAAATGACCATTCACGAATCCTTTCCTTTATCCAGTGTAGGTTGTCTAAATCGTTGAATCGCGAAAGTTTATTCACTAAAATTAAAGGTTTATGATTATACTCCGACAAAAAATAAAAATTAAAAAGGCCTTATTAGCCACGAACCTGGGTGAAACTCTACCGATCTTTTGGTACACTTAAAAAAAGTATATTATTGGGTATACCCAAAAACTGTGAGAATACTATACGATTCAGAAATAAACAGAAAAGTTATTAATGTTTGTCATTTAATTTGTAACTTATATTTGCATCGTCAAAATCAACAATACCCTCTGAAAATCAGAACTGACAGTAAATAAGGTGAAAAGCCTAAATGCCTTAAAATCCTAATTAGTGTTATTTGAATGTTCACGTCTTGTTTCTATGCAGGCAACATCCAAAGTCGAGCAGATGACTAAGAAACTGGAGACTTCACAGGAGGAATACTATGAGAAATCAAGGTATGATTCAATTTTTTACGGGCCATCCTTTTTAAAAGCAATTTAAACACGTTTGTTTTTAAAACCATTTTCCTTTTATTTAATGAAAGAAGCTTTGAAATGGCGAAAAAAGGGGTAATTTATTCTGAGAGGTATAAAATATAATGAGCTTTATGAGACCATACGTGCAAGTTAATTTACAATTACAATTATAATTTGTGACGACTATTTCACATTTTGCACTTTAGTTGACTGAGAAAAGTACTCCAAACACTGTGGATGGAGTGGGATTTGAACCCACGACCTCTCGCTTGCCGGGCGATAGCTCTACTACTGACCTACCGATCCGATGATATCACGCTAATTGTATAATGAGCTTTGTTAAGAGTTTTTGGAGAATTTCCGACAGTAATGTTTTTCTTTGTTTTCATTTTTCAGACAGAACGAAAAGACGATGGATGCTTTACAAAGCGACATTGACATGCTCGAGAATGAGAAGACTGACTTGAAGAAGAAGCTCGAGATTTACGCCAAGAAATCCAAAGTTGATTTTGGTGGTCTCTCCCAGACCTCTGCCGCAATGGCCAGTATTGTGTGTAAGTATCAAGAGAACTGCTTCATTTAGTGGACATGCACATAGCTTGTAAGCACCAGGTGGGGAGAGGGGGCTACGTACAAGCGTATGGTAGGGTAAAGACTACAACGAAATATAACATATTATGCGTACAAGGGGTTTCCTATTTTCGCATTTTTTTTGTGCGTACGTACAATGTGAATGCAAACTTACAGTACTGGAGAGAGACTGTTAAGACAGGAACAGATAGGGAGTTCTTACTCACACCGAATGCAATCTAAAATGCGTTCCAAAAAGCCTGATGTTATTCTCCAAAAATCAATTTACAACCTTGATTAACCATTTTAGATATCATAATGTGCTCTAAACACACTACCATACTTCCATTTCAGCTCCGGGTAAGCCAGGGTCAGCAATGGCATCACTAGCGAAAGCTGGCGTAGCTGGTGCATCAGCCGTACAAGTCATCCTCAAAGATTCGCCCGTCTTCTTGGCTCAGGTTGGTTTCAAATTACACTAAGGAGTTAAATTTGATAAGAACTTAATTTGGCGTTTGGAGAAATTGGCATGTTTAGCGGGAACTCATTTTCTAATTTGATTTCTAATTTGGCGAATAAAGAAAACTAGTTTTTCTAATAATCTTCTTGTAGATTTGGCGGGTTTGTTTTTAAATTCCCGCTAAGTCTATTGACAAAATAAAGACTTCACATAAAGTAAATTTGACTTAAATGAGCATTTCGCGAAATTAGAATTCTTGTTTAGTTTTGTTTCCTCAAGGTAATGATTTCTTTAGGTATTTTAATGAACATTTTTAATTTAATGAATGAATAAATTAATAAATTTGTTTTAGTTGGATTCCCAGAAGAAGGCCTTGAAAACACTTCAAAAAGAGAATTGGACACTCAAATGTGAAAAAATGAAGGTAGAATCATTATTTTGATATTTTTTTCTGTCTCAAATATATATAATCAAATAAATGAAAGAAGCGGGTTCATTTTGTATAACTAGACTCGCCGTTTTTTTCTTTCTTCAAAGTGATATTATAGTTCATCTTGCATCTTGTACCGTGACTATTTTAATTACATTGCGTTTTCTAATATAATGAGTTATTATGTCTATATTAAGTATATATGTTATTATGTTATAACAATTTTTGGTTGTATATAAATCCCAATGGTACTTCTATTAAACGCATTTAATTCGTTCTTTCGCTGTCTATCTTTTAAGGCTGATTTGGCACTCATTCCAAAACCTTACATGCCGAAAGTGTTATGGAGGGATGGTAAATTCGTTCCCAACCCTCACCTGAACGACGGCCGAGAGAAGGGAGAAAAGGAAAATAGTGTCAATTCGAAAACTGTGATGAAAGAATGCAACTCTTTGATGACGGTAAGTTTGTCGAACTCTCTCCCCTGTCTCATCTCGGTGTTTCCAACTTATTTGATGGCGGTAAATGACGTCTCCGTCTCATTTAGGTGTTCATATTTTACTGACTGACTGACTATGTTTATTTTTTATTTTTGATAATAATTCACGCATGCGTATTATGTAAGTACTAGTTATCGCATAGTACCGAGTACAATATGAGATATATTTTTCGAGTTTTGAAATTTTTGTTTCATTATTTCACGAGCCTTTAGGCGAGGGAAATAAGAGCAAAAATATCAGAACGAGGAAAATATATCCATATTGTACGAGGAACTTGTTGCTAACTTGTTTATCGCTAGCACGAAAAATATTTCTTTTATAAAAATAGTATAAGAGCAAGAAAAGCAAGAAAAGACAAACCTAAAGTCTTGAAAACAAGAATATTAGAAGAAAGAAAGAAAGAAAGAAAGAAAGGAAGAAACAAACAAACAAACAAACAAACAAACAAACAAACAAACAAACAAACAAAAAATATAAAAGTCGCTTCAAAAAGATATTTGGATAACAAACAAAGATGAAAAATTCAAACCAAACAACCATGACCAAACAACAATTTTTTCTCTGTGATGATGATGATTATTCAAAAGTTTCAAATCAAAACAAATTTTCAAACGTTCGGAAGTAAAAAGGTCTGTTTCTCTCTCCCGCTTACCAGGCCCCCGATCTGAACACGGTCTCATATCAGAATGCGTATATATTTCGTGCCCAGGATAATCTTATTTTGTCGCGCTGATTAATAGGATAAGGTAATACTAGGTTCGGATTATTGAAGTACTGGTATATGCCTCGGTCGTTACTTTAGTTCGTTCGTTCAGTTACAACGTCAAACCTGTGATGCCTGCACCCTTCATTCCCCTTCTTTTCCCTCAATGTCTTTGTATAGATTTTTTTCCCTTTTAGAATTTGAACAATTTGATAGTCTTCCCTAAAGTTGTTGATGTCACCAAAGGACTGAAAGGTATGTCTACACGTAAAAGGTTATCGTGTCTCAGCTGGAAAAATCATTAAAAAGTCATATAGTGGATGAGTGTTTTTTCACTTGACGATATCGCGTGCTTCAAATGAGCGATAACGTCTCTTTGCTTATTTTCACGACTTCTGGGTTTCGCCAAATTCGGCAGAACCCTCATTGATGACTGCCTTCTTAGTACCGGGCAAGGTCATCCTGGATAAACAATTGCCAATATAATTTGTGATGCGAAACTTTTTACCTTTGTAGATGGCAAGTATAAGGCGCCACCACATGATCAACTTACGTCACAGTTGATTGTTTTGAACACTTTGATCAAGGAGAAGGACGAGGTTTGTTATACATGTTATTAAGTTTTGTAAATACTAAAGGCACTGGATTTCGCGGAAACTAAATTTCTTGGGTATTTAATGCAGATGGGTTATTTTTTCGATTTCGAATAAATCTGTATGTTTGGCAAATATTTATGAGATTTTTGTGACTTGTTCCTCTTTGATCATTAGCATGCCTCTATCCTACCTATCCGGACTGGGGCATGCTAGGGTTTTGAAAGGACTGGATTTAGTTGAGATTTCGGTTTAGTTTGGCCTTTTTTTAAACCGAAATTAGCCAAGTAAAAAGCTTCTTGATTTCGACTAGGTACGGCACATCTTGAAAATGAAATGAATTCACGAGTTAAATATTTGTGAACCAACAAACTGAAATTGTGATTTTGAAGGTTCTTTTTCTCCGATAATAGAGCGATGTGTAAATAAAACCTATTTAAAGTCACTTCATTT
The DNA here is from genome assembly GCA_036023255.1 of Mitrocomella polydiademata. NCBI lineage: Eukaryota > Metazoa > Cnidaria > Hydrozoa > Leptothecata > Mitrocomidae > Mitrocomella > Mitrocomella polydiademata. The sequence continues at coordinate 16,292 of JAYRBV010013358.1, forward strand.
ATGCTTTCACCGAAACAGACAAACAGACTAGAACTTTAGCATTTCTTTTAATTACTCTTTCTCTCATCGATAAATTTTTGCGAAACAATGATTTAGAAAACTTACATTGGATAAACTATTTCGCTAATGGCCATTTTTAAAACTTTCGGCAAACAAACCTTTGAGAAAAGGCACGAAACTCGCGTAAGTTACTTCGAATGTGTAGCATTCGAAGATTTACTTCTAGTTATTATTGTTCATTTTTCACCCTGCACCTTTCTTGTTCAAATACTTTTCAGCTGTCAAAGAAAGTACAGAGTGTGATTGCATTGGAACTACCCGGATCTAGTATTCAAAGTAACCTGAGAACATTCTTATCTCCGGAATACGCTCGGGTAAGTCTTTTTTTCCACCAAGAAGATTCTTCTGTAACAAACTCTATTGAACGGAAGAAAAATACATTAACCATAATAAAGTGTATTTTGGAAACGAACAATACGTCATGTGACTGTGAAATTCACGTCTATATTCTGCTAATGCCGACGTGAAAATGTGAAAATCCACATTTTACGTGGGCACTTATTATGCCGACGTCTAGTGTGGTTTTGCTGTTCTAAGGAATGTAATCACCATTTGTTCATACATACATATCTTTCTTTAAAGTTGAGTTGGTGATTCCGTAGTTTACAAAACTGTAATGTAAATAAACTTTAATTGATGTAATATTGTTGGCATTTTTAGACATTTTTTCGCTGCCTCAAAAAAAAATCAAAAAAATCAAAGGGTGCAAATCCACCATATTTTCCATTTCAAGGAATTGTCGCTTATTAATCAAATGATTGACTTTTTTTCTTTTTTTTTTAGCTACGTAAGGAAAACGAAAGCCCTATCCACATTGCGACACTCAGGGTGCCCAAACGAAATGCAGGGTTGAAACCTGGCACAAAGAAAGTCACCGTAACGCCACAAGAGTTTTCGCACATTCATGAAATGTTGGCGAAAATTTAACATGCTTTTCGTAACTTGCTCGTAGGGAATGGAATGGTGTGTTTGTGGAATTATTTAAAATGTGTAGTAAGCATAAAAAGGGGGGGAATCTTCAGATCTTTAACTCGTGTTTCCTGTTTTAGTATTTCTGTAAATACAAATGTCATGCCTTTCAACAATCTCTTTCATTATAGAGATACATTCGGGCATAGATAATTTATTATGGTTGTTATCTGAAATATTTAGTTGATCATCAAATTCATTTTATGTAAAAGATTAAAAGATTTAATTATTTTGCCCTTTTTTTTCGATTGTGTTTTTTTTTGTTATGTTTTTTTTTTTTAAGTAAATATACTCGTCTAGCAAATGGATATACATTTTTGTTATTTCATCTTTAGCAATTATTTTCAGGGCTTTTGTTTTTTCTAGAAAAGTGAGCGAGTGGATATTTTCGCGATTTGAAAATATTGACTATTTTTGCGGTATCCTGAATTGACCTTTCATTTCTGATTAACATTTTTATTTTTTTAGAAAAAGCCTAAGTAGCCTAAATCACGAAAATCACGAAATACCCAAACACAAAAATTACTTGTAATTTGCACATATCTCTTATGTCATCGTGTGAATATTGAGAAATATTTGAAACATAAAAAGTTTTCATCCCGGTGATGCTATCTCACTTCTCCTACAATAAAAAATGTTATGAGAAGTATTCACTTTAAAAAAAGTTTTTTCACAACAAGTTTCAGTCAATTTGTATGTTCTGTTTTCCTGTAACGTCTCAACTAAATGTTCGTTCAGTCAAATGCCAATGTACCTTGATCTGCCCTGAAAAGGAAGATTGCAAATTGTATTTCATTCTTAGAAGAAAAATTCACCATATATATTTGAAAACTCTCTGTCTCAAAGACTAGTTTAATCAGCATCCCGGTGCTGTTATCTCACTTCTCATTCAGTAATCAAAAATTTTCTCGTGAAATTAAATCCTGATTTAGGATTCGAGATTGTACATCTCAAATTACAGTCTTCGTTTGTAGTTGTAATACCAGAAAAATAGTCTTATAGAAAGTTATAAAAAATGATGAATGTAGAAACACGAAGATAAGTGAAATTCACTCATGCTTGGGATCAGGTGCGGGCCCTTGAGTAAGCATCCTCTTATCCCTGCAAGACACTATCGCATGGTTTGAAGTGCAATTTCAAAACACAAATTAGAGCTTTAACATAAAGATCACTCATCCTAAATCAATTATTGCACTCCAAACCACGTGATAACAATCACAAATTAAAAGTATTACTTAGGGGGTAGTGCAATTTGAATTCTTCTCGTCACGTTTGAAATATAATTTTACTAAATAGACTGCTAGGTAGAGCTAGTTAATTATAATATCTCTGGCGATTTAAAATTTCAATGTATTTTCATAGATTATTTTGCCAAACGGACATGGAAGCTTGGTACGAAATTTGATAATAAAAACAATACTTTTAAATTGCACGATATGTTCGACTTCTCAATTTTTACAACATTTCAAAGATCACAATTTTGATGTGGGAAAAGTCGCGCTATTAAAAGAAACGGAAGAAAAATTTGGCTTGAAAATGTGACTAATGAGAAGAATCACGTCGTACGAAATAAAATTATTGTTTCTAATTATCAAAATTTATTTTCAGTTACCACAAATATTCAAATGGCAAATTGACGTGAATCCATTAATATGTTAAACGTGAAAAGTAACCGTGGAATTCGAGAGGAAGACACATTGGAAAATATCGAAATCAAAATCGAATTCGATTCCGACGAGGAAAATTTTGATTTGAACAATAACAATGTCATCGCAGATTCGCATCTCGATACTGCCGAAAAAAAACACCAGTGTCTATTTTGTGGTAGATCATTTATCTGGCCATCTCATTTAAAACGACACATTCCTATTCACACCGGAGAGAAACGGTACAATTGTGGTGATTGTGGTCAGTCATTTACGCAATTACTTCATTTAAAAAGCCATGGCCTCACACATACAGGGGAGAAACCATACAAATGCAAAGTTTGTGCGAAATCGTTTGCCAGGTTATCTGATTTTAAATGTCATACACGCGTACACACCGGAGAGAAACCATACCAGTGCGATGTTTGTGAGAAATCTTTTTCCGATTGTTCTCATTTAAAAAGACATGGCCGTATACATACAGGAGAGAAACCATACCAATGTGATGTTTGTAAGAAATCTTTTGCTAGGCTACATGGTTTGAAAAGACATGGTTTTGTGCATATTAGAGAAAAGCCATACAAATGTAATTTTTGTGATAGATCATTTTCCTGTTTATCTGCTTTAAAAAGGCATGGACTTACACACACCGGAGAAAAACCATACAAGTGTGATGTTTGTGAGAAATCTTTTACTAATGCATTTACTTTGAAAAAGCACGGACTTCTTCACACAGGAGAAAAACCACACAAGTGTGATGTTTGCTACAAATTATTCACATGGGAATCGAATTTAAAACGCCATAGACGCATTCACACGAGAGAGAAACCATACAAGTGTGATGTTTGCCCGAAATCATTTTGCGATTTATCTTCTTTGAAAGGCCACGTACGGACACACACCGGAAAGAAACCATACACATGCGATGTTTGTGAAAAGTCTTTTGTTTTGCATTCTGCTTTGAAAAGCCATGGCCGCATACACACAGGAGAAAAACCATACAAGTGTGATGTTTGCTACAAATCATTTACCTATTTGTCTGTTCTTAAAAGGCATGGAGTTACACATACATTGTAGAAAATTTATTGACGTTTGTGAGAAGTACATATATATCCATAAATGTTTTGCATTTTCTGATTGTAAAATGAAAATGAGCTCATAACGGAAACCCAGTAGGCAAATTCTCTATAAAATCTATCCTGAGGCGTAGTTTTCTATAAATTAGTAGCGAATATTGTTGGAATCTAGTTCTAAATTCAGTTTTGATGTTTTTGTTTTGTTTTAATTTGTTGTATTTTGATTTTCAAAGTTAGTTTGAACGAGTTTTTGTAAATTTCTAAGAAAACTAAAATGATATTATTCAACCCGGCCTCACAATTTAAATATTTTGAATAATTTGAATATACTAGCTGTTAAACCAGCGTCGCAAGGACGCTGAAGAGACACTGCTTTCGCCCGTCGATAGAACACGCGCCCTTCGGGCTTGCTTTTCCAGAAAAGAAAAAAAAATTGTTTGAGAAATTGTTTGTTACATGAATATTATATAGATATATTCATATTGTATTCACAATATATTGAAAATTTTCAAGTGGATACATTGATTTTTTACGAATTACTTTTTATTTCATTATTTTGATGTTTACATACTGAAAAGTTTTTCGTTTCGTCTTCATATCGATTTCTTACAATATAATCTTGGATTTAAAAAGTTTTCTCTGAGTCATAAACTGTTTATAAGAACCTGTTGAAACATGGCGTTTTATTGCATTTTTAGTCTAGTATTTTTTCTATCTATCTACGAATAAAGGGATCTTTTTTTTTTTTTGTATAAATCTGAACATAATTTGGTATATATTCACATACAATTATGAATCATTAAAGTCGATCAATTAAAAAAAAAGTAAGGGATACGGCTTCACTGTTAAGTTTCAATCGGGAGATCGTTTCTTCACGTTCAGTGATTCTTCTATCAAGAGCTTTCTGTCTTCTTTCCTCATAGTTAAGAACTCGAGATCGTTCTGTAACGTACTTTAATCGGAAAAACTTTCGCGAGTTGAAAAACTCGCGAAATTTTTTGGATAAACTTTCGCGAATTGAGGAATGCAAAAAAAATCGCGAGATAAACTTTCGCGAATCGCGATTTTGAAATTTATTTTTGGTGTAATTATGGGCAGAAACCTTTAATTTCACCGGAAAAACTTTCGCGATTCGGCGATGTAGACAATTTTTCGCGAGATAAACTTTCGCGAAAAAGGCCAAAATTCGTAAAGTTTTCGAAAGTTTCTCTCGCGAAAGTTTCTCCGATTAAAGTATGTTGACTGTAGGAGCAAGCTACAAAGAACTTGAAATAACCTAGCCTAGAGCGATGTTATTTTTTTCGTTTCTATCTTTATGAGACGTTTATAGGATTTATTGTTCCGACATGAATTTCAAGTTTAAAATGTCTGATGCTTCATATAATAATATTTCATTTACAGTTACAAAAAATATTCAAATAAACATCCAGTCTGGTTGCAATGCTGAATGTGGAAAGTAATCGTGGAACTCGAAAAGAAGACATATATGAAAATATCGAAATCAAAATCGAGTTAGATTCTGAGGAGGAAGACATCGAAGATGCACACCTCGATTCTGGTGTAGGAGAACACAGATGTATTTCTTGTGATAAATCATTTAGTTGGTCATCTCATTTAAAAAGACATGAATTAATACACACAGGAGAGAAATCTTACATTAAGTGTGATGTTTGTGATAAATCATATGCCCATAAAAGGAACCATGTACTTATTCACACACAAAAAAAATCTTACGAAGAAAACAATGATTTGACCAATAACATTTTTATCGAAGATTCACAACTCGATACTGGTGTAAAAGAACACCAATGTAAATTTTGCGATAGAGTATTCAGTTTTCCATCTCATTTGAATAGACACGAATTGACACACACAGGAGATAAACCATACAAGTGCGATGTCTGCAAGAAATCATTTACCCTGGTTACTAATTTAAAAAGACACATACTTATCCACACAGGAGAGAAACGATACAAGTGTGATGTTTGTGAGAAATTATTTGCCCAGCTCAGTCATTTGAAAAGCCATAGCATCGTACACACAGGGGAGAAACCATGCATATGCGATTTTTGTGGTAAATCATTCGCTCGGGTATCTGATTTAAGATGCCATAGACGCATTCACACAGGAGAGAAGCCATACCAATGTGAAGTTTGTGCGAAATCATTTTCCGATCCATCTGCCTTAAGAAGACACAGACTTAAACATACGGAAGAGAGACCATATGAATGTGATGTTTGTGAGAAGTCTTTTAGTAGATTATCTAATTTGAAATGCCATATGCCCGTACATACTGGAGAAAAACGATACAAATGCGATGTTTGTGATAGATCCTTCACCCATCCATCAGCTCTAAAAAGACATGGACGTACACACACAGGAGAAAAGCCATTCGAGTGTATTGATTGTAAGAGATCATATGCTGATTTGTCAACTCTAAAAAAGCACAAACTTTCTCGTCATACTTGAAAATTGGGAAAGATTTCAAAAATTAACAATGGGAATGGGGGGGAGTTGTTGGGGCAATTATCTGATTTAATATTTAATAATAACGAGTCTTGAGAATAACGTTAGAATTTTTCCACCAGATGCATGTATTAAAATCATCAAAAGTTTCGGCAGGTAATGTTTCGGCGAAAATACTTTCGGTCAAAACTTGCAATATTTCCGAGACAATTAAAAATGCAACAAAATGCCTTGTTTCGTCTGCAGGTTCTTGATAAACCGTTCATATATCAATTAATGTCCAGATCTATGCAATCTCTTTAATCGTACTCTGTACCAAAAGTATTGTCAGCCGATATTTTGATAACTTGAATAAATCAACTTCTTATTGAAATGCCATACCGGGTGAGTCAAAATAAACCGCACAACTTTGACAGTTAAGTTTTCTATATTCCCATTATGAAAATTCAAAATTATATATTTCATCATGTAGGTAAAAGCCTAACTTAAATTTTTAATTTTTTTTTTAAATTTCAATAATTTTTACGGGAGATATTGTAATTTTTGTAAAAAATCACTTTTTCAAAACTAGCGAAAACAGGCCAAAAACAGGGTATCAATTTATAAACAAAGCAGCATTCACATTTTGTTTTTAACTTGTTTAATCAAATCAAAACATTCGTTAAAATAGTTTTTTAATTACGTAGGCATTAACGTAATTAATTCATACGAGAGAAATTTAAGTTTTTTAAGAAAGTTTTTTGAAAAATCTTCAAAAAATCCGGATGATGAATAGAGCGTGTGGATTTTGAGAAGAACTTAAATGTGTCGGTTGAATCTGCTTCAGGGCATTTGGAGTCATACTTAATACAAAACGAAATCACCATTTTATTTTATTTATGTAAAATGCAAAGACATTTTCTGATGAAAAATGAGAGTTCAATTAAAAAATGCATGTATCTTTTGTTTAAAAATGAGCAAAAAACGTTTAAAAAAGCAAAGAAATTTGATACCCTGTTTTTGGCCATTTTTCGCTAGTTTAGGAAAAGTGATTTTTTACAAATATTACAATATCTCCCGTAAATATTCTTGAAATATAAAAATTCTTTCAACAAAATTTAAGTTAACCTTTTACCTACATGATGAAAACTTTTGAATTTTCATAATGGGAATATAGAAAAGTTAATCGTCAAAGTTGTGCGTTTTTTTTTACTCACCCGGTATACGCCGTAACCCTTGAAAAAAAGTTATTTTTAGTTAACATTGTTTGTGTGCCGTTTATTGTTCCGGGGTGAATCTTTGTTTTAAAATGAAAATGTCTGATGCTGCATATAATAATATTTCATTGTAATTTTTATTCGTTTCTAGTTAAAACAAATATTTTAAACAGAACATTGACATCCAATCTGGTTACAATGCTGAATGTGGAAAGTAATCGTGGAACTCGAGAAGAAGATACATTTGAAAATATTGAGATCAAAATCGAATTCGATTCTGACGAAGAAAATATTGAAGATTCACACCTTGATTCT
>JAYRBV010013359.1:0-13230 GCA_036023255.1 Mitrocomella polydiademata
ATCCATTATTCTCAACTTGAGAAACGAGACATTATTGTCTGGAAAGGCAATCAAGATAAAATAATTTGTGACCAAAAAGGCATGCCTTTGAATTCGATCCATTAAATACGTCTAAGTTTGATAAGAAAACAAAATGTACTTTCTAAAACACTTTGAAATGAAAATGTATCGTCCCCTCTCAGCTCTCCTCGATGATAGTTCGATTTGTAAAAAAGATCACTGATGAGATCAAGATTGCTCTACTGGAGCACTGTTTTAGAAAATATATTGTTCCTTGGGCTCTCTTATATCCATCGCCTACTATTGGAGATAAGGGGAGATCGGTTGGATGACGAGTAGTATCTTTGAATATTATTAATTTCTGCAACTTTTTTATATGTCGTTATTTTAAAAGGTAAAAGCGAAGATCGATTTTTCAGGGCGGATTCGCTAGTGTATAGTCTAGCTTTTGGCTCATGTTCGGTCGATACAACATTATCGTAACCCGTTACGCTAGAAATCAACGACTTTTCAAATCTATCAGCATTACAGTGTACATCGGGCCGAAGGATTAGCCAGTTTCTGACCGAATGGCTCAACTTACCGGCGGAATGGGAAAAACCATCAGAATAATCTGTGGTATTTCAATCAGTAGTTTAAGTAATCTTATGCTGATTAGTATAGTATACATGTATATCGATGACGCAATCGATTTTTTTTCAGAACTCGGTATTCAAAAAACTTCAGCAATTCTACACGAAGGGTAGACTAGTTTACTAGCCGGGATTTATAAACTGTAATGCCGTAACTGTGAACATAATCATTGACATAAACTAACCTGCACATATACCCCGTAACATCGAAATCCCGACCCGGTCAACACTGTCCTCTTTGTGTATAGAGAGTTTTACGTTTGTGACTGACTTAAAATATAGACTAGTAAACTAGTCTACATACGAAGGGTTGAGTTGAGAGAGCGGCTCTAGTCTAACATGGGAATATTTAGAAATGTGAAGAACGCTACGGGTACGCACTCCCAATTAAAAATTCTTCAATTCCAGAATTGCTATAAAGCTAAAGACTTAGTTCTAGTACATTGCAAAACCAAGAAAACGTGCCTGTCCGCATGTGGCTCAATTTTTAAGTGCGGCGTAAAGTAGATGGGGGAAATTTGATTCTGCGTAAACTAGCTCAACACCAGGATTCTGCTTCAACCTTTAACGAATGATCAACCCAAAAAAATTAAAATAAATCCTATAGCCGATGAGGAAGTAGAAAGAAAACAAATTATAAAATTATTTTTAGGTCCTATTATATAGAGTAATTTAGAATTAAAGGTTACAGCCTAATACCGTAATGCATCGAGAAATCTAATAAACGCCCCGGGCGTCTAATCGAAGCATTACGGTATACGAAAATAGTCTCTTGTACTGCAGGAAACATTGTGAGAAATGTGTTAAATTACAGCCATCTGATTGGCCGAGATATAAGTTTTAAATGCGTTAATTGCACTTCAGATAACACAAAATTTCACTCTTACAAGCAGCCTCTATACAGCACTCTTCAAGCAGCCTCTATACAGCACTCTTCAAGCAGCCTCTATACAGCAGTCTTCAAGCAGCCTCTATACAGCAGTCTTACAAGCAGCCTCTATACAGCCTGAATAAAAAGCCAAAACCACGATAAAATTGTGCAAGAATGAACTACGATGATAAACTACTCTTTTTCACCAAATTCTTAGATTTGAAATAAATGTGCCAAGGTTTTTTATATCTTTCTTATCACCTAGCTCCTCCACTATTTTTTGGATGAAAAAAGCTACAGACTAAACCCAAGGAGAAATGTAATTTTTGTCATTATTTAAGTTTGCGTTGCAAAATTTGAGTAATCTCATATATTCGATTCTGCATGATTATTTTGGTAAATTAAAGGGGGAAAAAGGGCAAAAATAGGAGCAAATAAATTTCACCATGTCCCTATTTAAAGTATAAAGGCTGATTACTTCTTTTTCAATGTTTTTTGTACCAGTAGTTTATGTGGATGAGAGCCTTTTGAACATTGAACATTTCATTCAACACCAAATGTGGCACTCAATATTGGACTAATACACCTTTCCAACACTTAATTGCTCTCGAAATATTACACTAACCCGCCAACCCAGACCTTTTGACTGATGAATTTACGTAACCACCTTTGGGGAAATAATGGTGATGACACATAATGAGATTTTAGATAAAAACATGAACGACAACAAATGCCTCTATGATGCATAATAAAATAATATAATTAATAAAATTAAGTTAAAAAGGGAAACTGGATCAAGTTTAGCGTAAAATTCATAATGGCAGCCTTTTGATCACATCGGTTGGATAAGGCGCAGATCTTACCGTTTGAATATGGATAAAACAAAAACCTTCTATAAAATTAATATGTTAAGTAGTAACGTGTTTATTTTGTGGAAGAATGAAAAACATGGTAAATAAATTCAGCATAATATATACGCGTATATATACAAAGTGTGAAACATTTATAAAAAAGTGTATAAAAATACGAATAGAGTATGATGCAAGGCAAGGAAAGCCATCAAATGGATCTTTATATAAATCTTTAAAAACAAGATTTAAGCTTCCTTTTTTTACCCAATTTCTATATCATAACAATCTTTCTTCGGAATTAGATGACAAAGGATAATGAGAAGAGATGATGGTTGACAATATAAAAGAAATATTGCAAAAAATGTTCTCATCCAAAGAAAAGTGCTTTGAGTTCATCTTTAGATAATTTACCATCACCATTTTCATCAGCTTGAGACATGATAAATTTCTTGTATTCTTCAATATCTTGCATCTCAACATCCTAGGAAAAAATAATAATTGAAATGTATAAACTCACCTGGTTCATTTGAAATATTTTTTATCGTTAAAATTAAAATTAAATTTAAAGTTAAAGTAAATATCACATTTCCTCCTTGCATCTATAAACAGCAGTATAAAAAAAGGCTTATACGTTTAGGCAAAATTTATTTGGAATTATGTCTCGCTTACCTCTCCTTGTGTGTCTCTCATATCCTTCAAAAAACCAAGTAATTCTTCGCCAGTTATATTTCCACTGTTGTCCTGAAATCGAAATTAAAAGAATTATTTCTGTACGGTGGTGGTGTCTTTGGGTGTATAGAGTCTATCAAAGAAATAGAACCGAAACAATAAAAATACAATAGAATGCTAGTCTGATTCGCAGACCTTACACACGGAAAAACACGTTTAGTGTAAGACAACTCCGTTTCGCAATGAATGCAAATCAGACTAATATAGAATGGGTGATATTTTAACCTAATATACAGATCTGTTCCGCTCCTGCCCAGCACGCTGATGCTCTTTATAAAGACACGAGCAAAGTAAAAGATTTCCTTCGCACTTGTGTGGCACTTTATTAATACTTTATGGAAATTATGAAATCGTACCTGATCGTAGTGCTTAAATATTTCATCAAACTTCTCGGGAGTCAAATCATCACCCTGTATGAAAAAGAGATTCGTCAGATATTATCTTATACCTTCCTAATGGTTTTTAAATAGCAAATGAAGATTTGTATTTTTGACCTGAACGTCCATATGAGATTCTCTAATTAATCGGAAAATGCAACAAATAAATGAGTGGCATCCAGGCTAATAGTAATAGCCTGTTTTGTGTTTTTCTGCTGAGCCGGATATTGCTCGTTCGGCAGAACAACATTAAGAAAACGAGTCTTTTGCGCCGCAGACGACACTCGAGTGTCGGAGCACTGTGTGGCGCACTGACCGACGACACTCGAATGTTGGCGCATACAAGTGTGGGAACACTCGAAAGTCGGCGCACTGACCTACGGCGACACTTGAATGCCGGCGCACTGAGCAACGATACGACACTCGAGTGTCGACATACGTGAGCGACGCCGACATCTACAGCGACATTATGACCCGAACCCCCCCTCATAATTTTATAAGGCTGTATTAAATGAAGCTATTTAGAATAAATTAAATACTGTAGTAGGTATCCGGCAACTTTTGTCACCTGGGGCTGAAATTCATCGAAAAATAGATGTAAAATAAATATGGCAGCAACTTAACTTGTCAAGCCACAGCTATAACGTTATGTTTACACAACCTTGTGAAATGTTTGTCGGAGGAATACACGCAGTTATAAACATTGCCTGACCATAATAAGTTAACAAAGAAAACTGTTAGCGTAGCCAAAATGAGGACAAGAAGTTTTAGGTAGAGGAGTTGTTTTATATCATTCCTTCACTATGTCTTGGTTTAGAACTATTTTTCGAAAGGCATACTTACGTCAACGAAGGCTTGAAGAATATTTTGATCGCTTTGTACAATTCTATGATAAACATAACATGAAATAAAGATCGATGCATATGTAACTAATTTGATATACACACATAATTCCCAGCAGCGGGTGAAAAGCCTCAACAATCTTATCTGGACGAGGAGAGATTTTCTTGCCGTATTCGAATAGAAAACACTCTTTTATTTTGAATTTTCAAAGATTTTACCGGGTGGACTTTTATATATGTCATACACTCAATCCCTTGAACTCGTTATTACTATTACATGAATTATTCAAATTCAATTATCGTTACACAAAAACTTGTAACAAAATTTTGAGGTAATTTTAAAATACCAAATACAATTATCTAAAAAGCTCCACTACTTTACGATAAAGAAATATTTAGAGTACCAAAGCACCAAAGACTTTCTGAGTATGGGAAGAAAATAAATAAATAAATAAATGCAAATCAAAATACAAACTTTGATAATTCCGACAACCCTAATTTTCCATCATTGTTTACGTCGTATAAAGAAAGCTGGAAACAAGAAAATTGATATTTAGAAACATTCGTGTTTATCGGCGAGATTATAAGAACTATTGAATTCGATTCGCAAAAACTATTTAAAAATATTTAACGAAAAAGTCTGGGCCGCATAAAACGTTTTGGATGAAAATTCCTTCAATCTTCATGATCTCTTTTAATTAGTAAATTTGCGAAGGATTTTATTACTTTTAAGTACTTTGCTATCCTCACAATAAAAGGCTTTGAGGGTAGTAAAACTTCGCGAAGCTTCTTTTATACAGTAATGTTTTGTTTAAATGTTTAAATGTAATCTAGATAGTATTTTTCTATAATATTTCTCTTATATTATTTTCTAATATTATTGAAGTCATGAAATAACAAAGAGAAGATGACAAAGATATTAAAGCAAATAAAACAAATAAAAATACTTACAATTCGTTCGCTAAAACCCTTCACTTTGTCTTGTTTGACGCCTACTGATTTCAAAAATCCCTGTAAATTGAAAAATAAACAACCTTTAAATTATGCGAGAAGTTATTCAAAAACCATTCACAATTTCTCATAATAATTTTTTCTATTTATTATTCTCTAAAAATTAATTCATTAAAACATACCGTCAGTTCTTTGGAGCTCATAAAGCCATTCGAGTCTGTATCCATTTCTTTCCATATCTAGAAAACATTATTTAAATACTCATTTAAAGAAACGTCCTAAGTCTAGTAAATACCTTCTTGATGAACCCTGCCATCACATCCTGACAACTGACGCATAGCTGCAAATTACTTTTGTTTTCAAATATAAATTTACACGTACCTTCATGAATTTAACTGCATCAATTTTATTCTCTTCTCTAAAAGCTTTCAAGAATTCTTGCTCTGCCATTTTGCTGTAAGTCTAAGGTCAAAAATTTACAGAATGAATAATTTGTTATATTTTTCAAGTGAAGCTCTGGTTAAAGCTGAAGCTATAACTAGTTGTTGTGTCAAAAAGTACGTAATTAATTAAAGCGGTTCGAAGGAAGGGTATACTACTTTATATATGTCCAAATAAAGTCCTTGTTGACACAGCGTTGAACAAGTGTAACTGTTTTCGTCTGTTGACTTCCGCGTCACAAAATTTGATGTAAAAATATTGACACGAGATCAACAAATCATTTAGACTGGAGCCATCGCTTACTTTGAAACGTGCAAATCGTATCCATACGCTCACGGTCCAACCTCATTATTTTAGATAGCTGAGATCAAGAATCTCTTAGTTGTGTCTTCTTTTATCATATAAACAACTTTGTGTTTATAATGATACTAAACACATTTTCAGGCAACAGGTATAAGGTGAGCACTTTTGTGAATGGACGTTAGAAACATGGCAGTTGATTTGAGATCAGATTATCAGAATGCAAGACCAATCACGGCGCCATTCTTTCCTTAAAATAACGAATGCTTGAAAGTCAAAGTCAACTATTGCACCAAACTGGTAATTATCTATACGATCCGACCCGACTTTTTATCGTGATTTTGTCGTTGTTTGTGTTAGGAATTTTCGTGGGTAAACAAATAAATTCTAAGCACCGTGACCTGCGTTTGTTAAAAAGGCGTATAGTTCAGTTATCAGTGATTGACACGCAGTTGACACATAAACATGTATGGAAAGGATGATACTGACATCAAAACAAATAACATCCTTTATTCTTCCCAATCTCACATTTTATCTTTATAAAAAGAGCTACAAGAAGTCCCTGGTACGAGGTAGTTTCTAAATATGAACAGCTTTAATCTTAGTTTTCAATGAAAAACTGTGGCGGGCTAATGTTAAGTTGACTAAATATGTGGAAGCTATGTGTTCGAAAACTTTAAGGGAGTGCCTATCCTGAGGAGGAGAATCTGAATATTTACTGGCAATCCTAGCTAGGAAACCTGGTTCTGCCTCTAAATCGACCATGCTGATTTGATCAAAATTTAAAAAAATCTCAAAGGTTCTAAATTTTGTGCATTTTCAAACGTCTATACTGAGTTGTTTACACAACTATAAAACCCCTGTACGTTTGTAGTGTGTGTGACATCCACTCACGCTTTGCTTTGCTTTTCAAGCGTAACAAACTGCGGTTATCGGGTGGTATGTAGGCAATGTATTTACTACATATGGTATTTTGAAAACAAACAAACAGCTCGGGGCGATATTTTGAATTTTCCATAGTAGAGTCACCAGTCTACAAAATATAGCGTAAAGTAGAGGGTTTTTCTACAGAGAACGACAGTGCCAATAGTAAGTAGACTAGTATGTATGATGGATTGTGCTTTCGTTTGTAGAAGGTTGGATAATGATGGATGGATAAACTTGTGCGTGTACATTACAAAAATCTAAATAAAAGCCTTACACCCATATTTGCAGTCTTTGAAGTAGCACTCAGCTGACTAATTTTCTATCTCTATGAAGTGATCCTAACTCTAAGCAGGTTTGACGTCGTTTAGGTCTAATGTTTAAATAAAGGTGCAAGAAGGCTTTTCGTTGTGAACAGCAGGTTACCCATTAGCAGGTTCACGTGGAGAAAGATTTCAAATATTCAAGATCCCAGCTTATCCCTAATTCCAAAATCCCATGATAATCTCCCTTTTTGTTTGTTTGTCTTATGGTATTACAGGATTACAAAGTATTCAACCCAGCAGGGATCTTCTTCAAAAACACTTCAACGAATGAGTGCTATTAATACTAAAAATGGAGATTTGCTAAATGTCAATGCACTCCTTCGCACTCATTAAGTGTAAGTATCAACAACATAATATGTAGGGCGAATTCTTCCTGTTCTGTCCTGTCCTAATACTCAGAACATCCATAGGTCGCTAAATACGCTAGTAAGTGTGCCTTATACTACATGATCAACCCGCAGTTAACTTTCCACGGAAAACTGCGGATTGAAGTGTCCTGTCCTGTAGTACATAATAAATATTCAAAAGTTTTTGTCCATGCAAATTATGACTACGCGCCATTAAAATATCAACACTTCCATTCCCCTAAACTTAGTTTTTTTTAGATTAAAGAGACATTTAATTAAAAAAAACAGTCTGTCTATCTAGCTGTATATGGTGTTTACAAATCTTTATAAATAGTTAGAAATTTGACGATCTTTTCTCTTTGAAGTTATTTTTTATTAGCAACTATCCTGAACAAACTCTCCTGGATAAACTATCCTGAACAAACTCTCCTGGATAAATTTATCATACAATTATTTAAATATCAATGTGCAACAGTTTCTTGAACATTCTGAGAGATTTTATGACAAACGTATTATATCATATAGACGCGCCCAGCAGTTAGTGTGCCTAAACGTTACATATCTACCATCAGTTAATTTTGCCACGGAAAGCTGTGAGACTCGAATTTACAACCTTCACGTTTGAATAAAATGTTTGTTATATATTCTCCATATGCAGCACTTATGGTGTAGCACACAGTGATTACTGTAGTGGTTGACTCAAAAACCCGACGCGCTGTTCCTACATGAACAAGATTACTTTCATACATACCTACGTTCTCTGCGCAACAATCACTTTCCCGTCTCTTGGTACAACTGGTGTGTATATGTGATTGGTTAAGTGACTAGAACCCTGATTTACTTAAGGGGGAAAGTATTTTCAATTCACTGATTAGTAAAAAATTCGCCAGCAAAAACGAACACTTTCTGAATAACGAACAGTTGGTTCACAACGTCTACCGATAATTGTGATGTCTCTGTGAGAATTTCACCGATTTTCCTAACATAGTCATTCTTATTGTTTTTGTAGCCTTGGTTGACATTGGTACATTGTACAATAGCGTCAGTTAGACATTAAAAAAGTCACCTTAGATGTCACTGAAACGTCCAAAATATGTCATTTTCCTGCTGGGACCTGGTTCTACAGGGAAAGACGTTAAAGATTTTTGCTATTTTGCGTGCGGGAAAAATCAAGAAAAAATATAATAATACCTTTCTAATGTAGTTGTTAATATCAAACGTGCAGAAAAGAACATAGACATTATGTTCCCTTTCGCGTCTAAGAAAATATCAATATTTGCATGTTCGGTCCTAAAATTTTGTATCGTTATCGGGTGTTAGTCGGACGTTATCGGGTGTTAGTCGGACGTGACAAAAAAACTGAGGATCATAGGAGATATCCTGGGAACATAGATGATATTTTTACCTCTCTTTTCTTAACCCGGTCGGCAAATTAATTCAATAAATTCTACAGTGGGGTGTACCGACCTTAAGGGTAGCTTTTTGACGTTTCAAAGTCCCTCTAAAGGGTTTCAAAATTTTAGTTTCCGAAGTCAAACATTTAAATTTCTCCTTATGTCTTGCTGAACTTTTTTTGTAAATGGTCCCTCTCTAAGGGTAGCAAAACGACAAAACGAACCAACCAGTCGCCACTAAAGGTTGCAAAGTTTGATAAAAAAGTGCAATACTAAAAACCTTAGTCGTGCACATACCCGTCTATTTCCAAGGGTACCCTAGAGTTATGTAAATTCGGGGTTAGGATTGGGATTGGGATTGTGAATGGTAGATATTCGTAATCGTTAATGTCAAGACTTTATATCAAAGTACCAGATCTCGGTTGTCCTCCCGTGTCCTTTTGACACCGTAGTAAACCTTTAAAAACTAGTTAGCATTGTTATGCTATATCTTAGGATGGAGTTAAACAAATTATTCGTGAGTAAAATGAGCACAACAATCAAAAACCCTATTAACTAAAACATCGAAGATGGTAGGTAAGAATGTAATATTGGAATGATAGGTAAGAAATGATTGAAAACGAGTACCATGTATACCGGTCAATAATTGCTGCGACCTGCGGTGACATAAATAAAAGACACTTTTATCCTCTAAGAAAGAGAACAGTAGTTAACTAGCATTCATTTTTGACTGATGTTCTTGTTTACAAGTTTGATAGGATTACCTATCGGTATAGGATAAGAACAAAAGAGGGACTTTTACTTACTCCTTAGAGAAAAACCGTCGTTTTCCTTTTCCGGATGACAGAGCGGGAAGAGTGTCGTTGCATAAATATTTCTCTCCAAAGCTTGGTTTTCACAATGTTAAATTAAGACTGCTTTGAAAGTTTGAAATGAAATTATGTTTGTTGTTGTGTAGCTGATCATCAGTGATTCGATCCGTAGGAAAATCTACTCGCTGACTCGAACCCATAATCTAGCTATTTTAGGGCAAGTCAATTGAACATCATTCCATGGTGAACCATCATGAGCATATGTCTCCTGTGGAGGAGTATCACCCAATAAACAGTTAGAGAACATTTCCTTCATGCCCGTTTCCTTATCATTTTTTTTGACCCATTTGACCCATAGGAAAATCTACTCGTTGACTTGAACCAACAACCTTTAGCTATTTTAGGGCTAGTGCTCTGCCAACTGAGCACCATTCTCTATGGCAAACCATGAGCATATCTGCTGTGGAGATCACCCAATAAACAGTTAGAGAATACTTATATATTGGGTTCAGAGACCTATAACATCTGGTCGGTCATTTCAA
This sequence comes from Mitrocomella polydiademata, assembly GCA_036023255.1. Lineage (NCBI taxonomy): Eukaryota > Metazoa > Cnidaria > Hydrozoa > Leptothecata > Mitrocomidae > Mitrocomella > Mitrocomella polydiademata. The sequence goes on from JAYRBV010013359.1 coordinate 10,340, forward strand.
AGTGTGTGACTAATTGACTTACCATTATTGCGATTAACCTGTTTACCAGACTCTTTTGGCTTAGTCTACTCGTAGACCCTTCAAAAACTGTGTTGTCGTAGAGGATGAAAATTAGACTCTTTTGGTTCCGATGATGTTTGTTATATGATTGACTCGTGTAAGTGGGTCCTCCTTTTTATATGAATCGTATAAGACGCTCGGATACAACCTCGTCCTCAGGTTCCTAGTGGTTTATTCTTTTTAATATTCACGCCCTGGGTGGTGACAAGGAAAGGAATTCGTACAAGTTATCCTGGGAATGAAGGTGGGATGGGACAGGTAACATTGTATCCAGATATTTTCCTAAAGTAAAACGGTATTTCGTAATCTGTCTCAGGGGTACTGATGTGTAGTCTGTCTCAGGGGTACTGATGTGTAGTCTGGTTCACAGACCTTGACAAATAATGATAAATACAATGATTAATTAAAACAAACCAGTTTGGCAAATGATGCGTGTATTAGACTTAGTCACAGGTATAGTAATTGAATAACTGTTGAAACCCTCTATGAAGGCAGTCACGAATGACAAAATGATGAAATCAAACCAAATTATTGCGTATGGTACTTTATGCACATTGATCATTAGCTAGGCATCAAAGCAAAGAATTTGAAGCTGTTTCTTTATTAAAAAACAAAAAGAGGATTATGCAATCATGTTGATAAGAAACTTACTAAACAGGGAAATAAGCAACCTCGTCCATCTCTCGCGTCGTCAAAAAAATAAAAAAGCGGAGAAAAGCCCTGGGAACGAGGTTGTGAAATAAGCTATTAACAGTGCAAAAAAGATGGAACGCGAGTAAATGAGTTTTTCTCGTCTCCTATTTCTCATTCCATGGACGTTCGAATAAATAAAACTGCATGCACTCCAGGCTAATAAAAGAAAAAAAAAAATCATAGCTCGAGAGCCATCTCCATATACCCCACCTTGAATTTTTATCTCTTTGGCTAGCTTAATTTTTCATATTTTTTGAATGTTAATTTTTAGATCAACGCTATAGTGAACGGGAATTAAAACCTTTCTATTCTTCAAAATGCCTAAAAAGAATTTCCCGGAAGAAAATGGAGATTTACAACAAGAGTAACATAATAATGTCAAATATTTTACACCAAAAGAGGTAGCATCACATTTCTCCGATGAATAATAAAAGTTAATCTTGTACAGCTAAAGAGGAAACTGAACCGAGTTTAGTGTAACATTATTCATTCGAGACTTTTCTTCCGTCATCAAAGGACACAAACAACAAAAATAGAGGCATGCTTTTCGTTGGAAATTGCTTTATTCTTTGCGTATACCGTGAGAGTACAGTGTAAATAGTATATGGTTTTCTAGTAACTTGGGCGCTTTGTTTGAGGGTCTGTGCCAAATTTCAGCTATTTTTAGCTTTCCAAAATTGGAAATTGCTGTGTCGTAGGTAATGCTAGAGAAGAGAAACACCTCCGTTGGATCATGTACTTTTCTTTAAAGATTTCTAGCTGTCAAAAATATAAACACAATAAAAGATGAAGGATTTTGTCATTGGGGGTGTACCCGAACATTTCAACCTTCCCTGGCATATGGTTCTGGAGAATTTCCAACCCAACTGATTCATCAGATGGTAAGCATGTGAAATGGAGAGATTTCCCTGGTGGCACTGGTGCAATGACCAAAGGATTGTGAGATTGATATGGTGGTTCTTACTGAAGGTGTCATATAATTGTCAACATTTTTTTAAATCAAATATTTCTTGTGTCCAGAGAAAAATATTAATGTAACGAGACGCCCCGTGGAGAACTATTTTCTGGTGCGATAACTAAATACTCCGAGAGCAAAGAAGCAAAAGGGTTTTGAACTGTGCGGCGTTGTGGCCAAGTGGGCTTGACACTAAGCTTCGATATACCTGTTCGTGCTGGTCGGGAGCTCGAGTCTTTCAACCGTCACAGTGATCTTCACAGTGATCTTATTGTTAACTTCTTGAAGAGGCCAGGCAAAAAAAGTCAATTTTACAATTACTTTAAGGGGATTAAAGTTCGCGGGTTTCGCAGATTTTGGCCTTATCCGCGAAAATCCGCGAAATTTAATCTTTCGAAAAATATAGTAAGAAACCATCCGCGAAATTTTGTCTCCGCGAAAAATTGAAAACAGCAGTCGAATTCGCGAAATTGAAAAAACAAACATTTAAAAGAGCAAGAAAATAACACTTTTGTTCACGTTTTTTAATAAATTCTAGAACAATAACAACTCTGAAGTCGTTTTTATTCTTAATTTTATTGCTTTTTGTCTTTTTAATTTTCTTGAAAAATGCTTGAACAGACCGATCCGCGAAATTAAATCTCCGCAAACAGGTGTTACGCCTGTAAAATAAAGTGCATGTAGCTAGAACGTATTTTCTTCTTTCTTCTGTGGCCCTAAAAGCTTTCTTTCGGCGTACAACATATTCGTGATAGTTTCTGTACCGTTCGTTTCTATTCAAAATGGCGATGAGTTGATGTGAACATTCATACTTCAATTTCACTGCTAGTTAGGAGAGGATGAAACTTTATAGAATAGTCTCTGAAATTACATTTTGGACGATCCGCGAAATTTAATCCTCTTAAAGTAGACTTTATTCAACTCTGATCTATGAATCATATACATATATTTATAAAAAAAAAAACCTTTCAGAGTTGAGACAGCCGAGACAAATAGGGCATGATACTTTTACCCGTGTCCTGTCCAAAGTGGAAAATGGAAATCCGAATCCCGGACATTACCCCGACAGACATTTCCCCGACGGACATTTTCCCGAGGACATTTCTCCGACGGACACTTCCCCGACCGGACAATTCCCCGACCCGGACATCTCCCCGACGGACATTTCCCCGAACCGGACAAT
>JAYRBV010013381.1:0-13229 GCA_036023255.1 Mitrocomella polydiademata
AATAAGCATGACGTCACTATCCCCGATACAATACCAGCATGCACTTTGATTAAAAAACTTCGATAAGGTCTATTGAATTGTTACCATGTTCGCACATGCGCAGATTAGTCTTTTCGTTACATTTCACTGCAGCCGTAAACGTTTACATGGAAAAAATGAATTTTTGACTACACCAGCAAGCTCACATCTGTCCTCAAGACCGACGTGAAACTCAAGCCGCAGTGAAACTCAATGCACCCGTTTTATGTAAACGCTACAGTAATATTAATAAAGGTTTCTGTTGACACAGGCATGAAATTTCATGCCTCCTTGAAATTTCACTGCGACTTGATTTCACTTCACCTCTGATGATGTAAACACCACCTAAGAAGGAATTGTTTATAAAATGACAACATGTAACTACATGTTTTGGAAACTTACATATTTACATTATTATACCTACACATATAATAATATACAAAAACAAAAGAAAAAGTTGTTTTTATAAAAATCTCGTTCTTTTCAACACGCACGGAAAACTTGAAAATGTGATTTCAAGGTTTTAAAATACACAATTTGCAAGGATAACTTTGAATCTTTCCTTTTTACTGAAACACAGCGCGTTAATCCAAATCCAAACTACCTTAGGGATATATACTTATTTCTGCGGGTATTTAATCTAAATAGCCGAAATTTGACAGATCTTGGGGAAATTCGAGAAAATTTGTCCCCGCGAAAATTAGTACTCCTTAAATTAAATCAACATCGTAACAATTCTTCAAGCTCCCACGGCTAACAAATACCTAAACGCTATAATTGTCGACGGAATTATCATGAGCGTTGAGATGGCGAAACAAAACAAAGTCATGCTGGAGGAGTGTCCTTTCTCGAGATTCTCCATCGTAGATGTCAACTCTTGCAGCAACATCAAACAACCGCGCATGACACGCACTTTCACCTTGACCGCCGGCTCGTTCTCGATTGCCTCTTGTTCTAAATTCATAAGCTGCCCCAGTTCGTAGCTCAAATTTAACTGTTTTAGCTCTATGATGTTTCCCGACAATTTCTTTTCGTTATCGATCATTATGGACAGCGTGCCGATGATGAGGAGAGAGAAGTACAGCAACAGGTTATCGATGACCAACGGAATTAAATAATGCGTGTTAAACTCTGATTTCAACGAGGACACCTTCAAAAAGATGGCGATCGATAAAGACGCTATCAACACCATGGTAACCATGGATGCCATCTTTCCGATGAGTGCTGATAAACATTTGCCAGAAGACGAGAAGTGTTTTAAAGTCTGGCGGATTTTCCACCACATGGCGATTCCCTGTGGGCCGCCATTGACCAGGGTGTCTGACGAATCTTGTTCGTTCTTGTTGAATCTCTTCCATTCGTAAAGCATCCCGAGTTTCCAAAGCATGACGTAAACAAAATATGGGGCAGCCAGTATAGAAACGATGAGCGAATTAAAAGTGGATAGGCCGATCACTATAAACATATTCAAGTCTTTTTCTTTCGACTTCGTTCCGTTGCTGTGGCTGAGCGCGGTGTTATTGTTGGTTGTATTGTATGTAACCAGCACCGGTTCAGGTTGGCCATTGTACTCGATTAATTGCAGAAAGAGCGGAATGAGGGCGTGAAACAGACAAGTCACAACGGACAACACGACGGCCGAAACAAACAAGTGTTTGGAGGTGGATTTCAAGACGAAGGAGAACTCATCAATCGAAGTCTGTATGCCGGAGAGCAGTTTATATTTCTCCTTGAACACCTTGTCTTGATTATTCAGCTTCTGAGCTTCCTGTTGTTTTGTTTTTGGTGACGAGAAAATGGCAGCGAACGACTTCAACAGTTTTTTCTTATCACTGTCAAAGCCAAACTCGTACCTCACCTCTGCGATATAGAACAGCGTTATAGGGAATGCGAACAGGACCAGGAACCAAAAGTAAACAATCGGTGAATACCCAACGATGTAGGAAGAGGCGTCCGTCCGATAGTGAAGCTGCAGCGCCAGAGCAACGGCAATCAGGTCCTTGGCTAGCGTCAACACCAAGAGCGCCGCCATCACCCAAGATGCTTTCTTCTTGTCTTTCTCGGATTGAGCTTTCTTCTTGTAGGATTTCTTGTACGAATGGTTGCTGGCGCTGACAAGGAGAAGAATAATGAAGGGACACAACAGACAAACAAGCCCGATGCCCAGCGTTTGCAGATACGCTTCTTTCCACCGATCACCGATACGCGTGTAAAATTGAAACGGCACCAGGTCAAAGTCGATATCTAGCACGGCTGCTACTTTACGCCCTGCGGTGGGGCTAGGCATTCCCGCCCTGATTTTCACCATTGGTTGCTGATCCAAATAGCCGCCCAGACTAGACGAGGAACTGGCAGATCTTGGGATAGTGGTTGGGTGCATTGAGGAGCTGACTTTTCGGTTCTGATTCTGACCGTACACATTGTTTGTGGATTGGGAGGTGACAAGTGGCTGTCCCTCATCTTTGCTGCTCCGAGATGGTCTGGTCACCTTACTTGCAACATCCTTTAAACTGAACTTAGGCATTGTTGCCGTACTGGTAATGGAGCACAGAAACACAACTTTTCGATTTTGAACTCTTTAATTTTACCGTAATCCTAAAACAAAAGAAAGGAAAAGGGTGCTTATACGTATGCGTATATGTGGCACAAATATATAGAAACAAATTAATCATTCTACAGCCGTTTGACTGTTCGCGGATACACATAACATTAACAAGCAGCAGCTAAACGTAACATAGACACCGATGGTTTAAAATATACTCAGAACAACAGTTGCAACTAACTTTTCATCCAAAATCTCCTCGTAGATCTTTCTCTAAAGGCTTAATTTACTACATATCACACTAATCAACCCTGTGCGTTCACCGTTTTTAGCTGAAAGGTCATCGTGCAGTATAACATAATATTGTATCCATATATTAGTCTGTTGCTGCTTTAGTACGTTTGTTTAGTATTTTAGTTTAGTTTTCTATTTTTCCCATTTGTGCTTCCCTAGTGTTTCTCCTTGTTTGTTCTGTTTTGTTTTCCTTTGCTGGGATTTTCCTTGTGTTTGTTTTCTGCACTTTTCTGGTTTCGCCTCTCTCACGTTTTACTTTATCCCGGGTTGGTCGGGTGGGTATTCACAGTTATAGTTTAGAGGCCAGATTAGGTCTTTATTTATTTCATAAACGGTATTTTAATGTATTTATTTGTATTTTGTTTTAGCGGTAACATATGATTTGAATATCGTTGAATCACTTGTCATTACGTGTCTGGCATAAGTTTACTAAATCACAGTGCCTCACACTGCTACCAGCTAGCCACCAGATATAGTCACTACAGTATTCATTACAGTATACACGCGAAGCCTTTTTGTTTATATGCCCGTAACTGTTCATGAGTCTATAACTACTTTCCTCTACACAGTGCTAAAAAAGAACATAGGAACTAGACTCAGGTACCCCCCCCCCCCAAAAAAAAGAAGTTAGACGGACAGGGGTGGATTGGTATTTTTTGTCAGCTTGAGTACAACCTATAGACGAAGGGACCGCTAAAGTAGTCTCAAAACTTCGTACAGAACCGTAAGGCTATACAGGGTGTCTCAAAATAAAGACTTCTTTAAACAATAGAAACCACCTGTCACTAACATTTCAAAAGCATGATTTTCTTTCCTACGTGGATCGTGACCGTATTCAACGTAAGTTTGATGTCCACTAATCTTAAAATTTGATAATCGTTCGGTAACAACAACAACACTAGACAACAACAACAACAATTTCGCTGGTTACAGGAGGGTGGTACTACTAGACAACAACAATCTAAATCTTTTCATGACGTCACTTTGGCACATAATTCAGCTAGTTGACATTTTTTTTTTGATATTTGTAGCGCATCAAAAAAATGAGGATGTTCAGGAGCTGAGAATATAACTATGATTAATAATCTTGCAATCACAAGGCCAAATGTACTATATTACACCAACCCCTTCACATTTTTAAACGTACCTTAATTCCGGTATCAATAAGATATTATCATTATATGGTCGTCGCCATTTAAGTCCAGTCAGTAGGTGGTTTTGAAAGAAGATTTGGAGCGGGCAAACGAAACATTCAACCTTACGCTAACCACCGCAGCGTCTAGGTGCATTCTTTGTTGCTTAAAAACTTTGCTTAGAACTTCATTATACTGAAAATTCACCTCAAATTCAGAATCATAAATAGTTTACAGTCTACAGAATATCTATTTCCATGCAGTGTCCTATGGAATACCAGAAACCCGTATGTCAAGTTGAATCTTCCTTCCTATGTTTCTTCACAATAAGTCAATATATGCATCCCCATATAAAGTTTATTGGTTAGAGTTTGGCTTAACCCCTTGGAAACTTCACATTTTCATGCAAACCCATTTGGCTTTTCCCAGGTTTTAAAGAGAATTCTATCGTAATGAACAATATCAACAGTGACCCTCCCCAAACCCCCTAGCGAGCAAAATCTCTGAATTAAATAGCTAGAGTATAATATATTGTATACAATATTGCGTACAGTATCAAAAGATGAATAGAAATGTTTTTTCACCCACTTCACATTTTCAAAGATTTTGCTAGCTGTGGCATCAACCACAAAACGGTCACTTTTAGCAAACTGAGCAGCTGACTTCCTGTTGCCCATAAAAACCGCAAAATCTAGGTGAAATCTCATTCGCACTTATCTCCACATAGTGGAACATGAAAAGTAGGTTAAGGCAATCAAATCTCTATTTAGAAGATAGTTACACATAGCCAAACACATCAGATGAGAAGTGTTGCCAATGGTTAAATCACCTTTTTAAATGTGAACCATACGCCTCAGCAGCAGTTTGACTATGTTCCAAATACAACGCTGCAAACCACCAGAACGGCATCAAAGAAAACACTTGAATTATAACGGACTAGACAATCATCAGAAACAAAAATTACACACACCTCCTAAAGCAAAACAGACGAACAAACATATTATTGACAAAAATATTTTCCTACTTTATGACTTGATAAGATGTCAACGGGACAAGGATTAAGAGCGAGCGCTACACAGTTTGTGTGATTAACGACATTTTTAACTATGGCGAACAAAAATATTGACTTAAAACATTCGCGGATTGGTCAACAATAATACAAGATGAAGGAAAAACATTCTAAAGCAAACTACCTATATAAGATTGAAGGTGTTAATGGATTTCATGTCTGGCAAAGAAATTATAACTTTCTTTCCTTTTCCTCATTAGAGAGTTTTAATAAGTCTGAAGCGGAAATACGAGTGCGCATTCGGTTTTAGTTTTTGAAATGTGAGAGGGATCCGGCTTCTCGACTCTCAAATCCACATCAAGTATCCACTTCTCTACGAATCTACTGGTTGCAAATACAAATGTCTTCAATTTCCGTTGGATGACGATCTCAACCGAACAGAAGCAAGATGACTCTGAAATAATTTACTTTGTTTTTCATTTTATTACATCAACAAATTTTCTTACCCCACAGAAAAAGGAAAGTTGGCAACAAGTTCAAAAGTCCGAAAGAGGCGCAAACAAATTAAATATTAAAAAAATATTTACGGCAGACAAATACTTGCCATTGAAAGCTACCAACCATCTATATACAATATATTCTGATATTCTGATAAATGATAGTACACTCTATGTAGATGTATCATGGCTTGATAGGAAGAGTCCTAAGTTATTACTACAAAATATTAGTGTAAAAAGATTGTAGTGTAAATAAACGACTATAAGTCAATTTATAGCAAAAAATGCAACTCATATCTGAAAACTTTACATAGTCCTAGTATAGGACTATATGGTCCTATGTGGTTCTAGTATAGGACTATATGGTCCTATGTGGTTCTAGTATAGGACTATATCTGAAAACTTTACGTGGTCCTATATAAGTTTTATATTAAGACTTGGATAGTTATTATCTAATATGTTGATTGATCAATGGTAAAAAAGCAGGATATTAAAACTAGTATTCAACCTTATTATAGGCTAATTATAGACTTATCTAACATTTTATTCAAATGTTAATAACCACCAAATCCGCTCAAAGGTCTTACAAAATCCTATCATTTTAAACTGTAGCATGTGAGACATTTATTTGAGTTTCATCTTCCGCTATTTGGGAAGGGCAAGATGGCAAGTCTTGGTTCAGTGAAAAAATACATTGCCAAAACCGGCCAAAACCGGCCAAATTTTAACCCAGTGGAAACTAGCACAGATCATGTTTATTTGAACAACCACACTGGATGGAATTTGATTTCTAAGAGCTACCCAAGCAGTGGATTCTTTGGTATATAAATGGACAATAGAGTTCGACCGCCCCACTGGTAAAAAGGTGACATTTTACCCACTCTCAGTAAGTCCTTGAAATTCATTCTACCCCAGCTGGTTTGGAGTGACCCGCACTGGGCACTGAAATATGGTTTTGAAAAAAGAAAGGGATGGGAGATATTTTGAACCGAATTATCAATAGAGTCTTGCGTCTTTCAACATTTTTTTAAAAGCGTACTAAGAAAAAGTAAAGCATGTAAACTAAAATGACACCAACATCCTACCTTGCTGTGCTTCGCTTTTTAAGCGAATTGCCGCTGCGGTGGTCTGTGCGCAACACTATTGCTTTCTTATATGCAAGTAGACTGGAGACTACAAATCTAAATCTCGGATTAGCGGATGTTCCGCACAGTGTTTTGTTTACAAATAGATACGCATACGCACTCAGTCCCCCAGTTTTTTGGGGGATAGAATACGAGAAAACAGAGTATTGCCTACAGACCACTGCAGCGACAATTCGCTTAAAAAGCGAAGCAGAGCAATGTGGGATGTTGCACAGACAAGAATTACCCATGATGAAGAAAAAGTGAGCTTTAAAAAAACTTACTTTACAAGAAAGTTATTTCCTATCTACGTGACCATACCCTCCCTTTTCTACTTTTGCTTTCCAACCAACCCGCTCCTACTGAAGGAAAGTAACTTGATAAAGATCATCCTTATCAATCTCTGAAGGCTTTCACCACCGTCAAACAGTTTGTTTAGTCCAAAGGGATTTGTCTGTAGTCCGCTAAATACAAACGCTTATTTGTGTGTAACCAAGACTGTGTAAAGTAATACAACGACTGGGTCTGAATTCTTGACATCGTTTCAATCCAAAATGTCAAATGAAAATAACTAATGTTAAAAAAAGGAACAAAACGAGTCAACAACCAGACTGTTTCTTTAAAATCTTATATTTATTTACTCAATAAATTGTAAGATGATTATGTTTTGTGGTTTATGTTGTTGTCAGTTCACGACAATTTAACAACTGTCCACAGTAGCAGATGAAAAAGTAGCGGGCTCACACCGTATCGCTCGACAGTTTCTGTAAATCCTTTTTAATCATTTGGGGGTTTTATTAACTGTTAAAATGGTACATTATGTTGTAGCTATTGATACATAGATGGTCCTTTTAGATGCTATTAATACTTGATCAATTTGGTCTGATACACGTCCTTTGAAGCGAAGTCATGGTTTGTGAACTAGATCACAATAAAGGTGTCTTTTAAGAGGGTGTAGCTCAGTTTGGGTCGACGTCACAATTTTCGCTTCGTTCGACATTTTATCCCAGAGTTGGCCGTGAATACAGTTGATTAGGTATTTAGGTAACCAATCAATTTTGATTACACCAGAGTATAAAAAGTTCATTCTCAATTTGTTCGAGTAACAGTTGACAAAAAAAAGAACGAAAAATGAAATAGATGTTCAATTCTTATATGATTCCAAAGATTAATTAACACAGAGATGGAGTACAACGATGATTCTATATCATTAACACAGAGATGGAGTACAACGATGATTCTACTATGCCCTTAAAATGTGCTCATAAACCTTTTGTATCAATTCTCGTGGCGCGTATGAGCATCTCCAGATTTTTGCGTATACCAATTTTTAATAGATGTTTTTTAGCAAGAGAAATACCTCTTTTTCAAATAAAAAGATCCAAAAATACATTTTAAAACCAGTTCTGAATCGTACATCATCCAAGAAGTTTACCATAACCATAAATAAATAGACTATAGATAAAGGCACCTTTTTCCATTGACAAAAATATTTACAAAGGTTTTACACTCGAACCTCGTATCATTCAAGTATACATGTAACACATCCAATTCGATTTGAATTCAGAAGCTGCGTACAATACACCACTAAGTATATCAGACAATGTGCAAACACGGATCCAATTATACGGTCTACGCGGTACGAGATACCACAAAATCCTCTTGTTTGAAAAGCTTAACTGTTACGTAAAGCCAAAGAAAAAACTGCTAGAAAAAGTTACTAAGGGAGAATTTGAATTTGGGGTCCCTGTGACCAGTCGAATCCTAACATTGGTAGGAGGGAGGTAAAAAATACCAAAAATTCTACAATATTTTGTTAGAAATATTATTGTTGTTAAAAAACTTTAGATTATTCTATGAGACTATAGTTAAATTAAAATAAACGTACAATGTTTAAAAGTTACTTCTGTCAAAAACGAGGATTTCCAACTTTTCTTGTAACGCAGAAAACAACACTGAAGTATTCCCCCACCCCTACCTACTGTTTGCCTCATGTAACAAAAACAACCTCAAACTCACCTGTTGTCAAGACGACTGCAATTCAATTGGCGGTAATTCTGATACTTCATAGAACATTGAACGAACGTCTAACAGTAGGATGACTTCGCGCAAGTGACGGAGAAACACTTTATTTTCCAAAACTTCTTTGGCGATCGGTGGTTTGCAAGATGGCAAAGACTTTACACCCTGAAAGAGACATATAAACAAAACAGTTGATTGGTTTCCCGTGTTAGCAGGTGTACAGCCAGACCCGTTTTAGAAGATGACAGCCAGACAGGCTGTACGAGATTAACCTGGAATCTACTGATAATTAACTTCTTCGTGATCATAGAGGGCATTCCAAAAGAACGTTCATCCAAAATCATAGAATTCTAACTCCCATCACTTTCTGTTAAGTTCATCTTTGTTTTGGTTGCTGCCCGTCAGAAATGTTGTCCCTTATTTCTTCCTCCCTTAAAATAGTCCCAATAATCTGAGTTTAGTTTTCAGCAAGCCACATTGGTTTACAGTTTTAAGTATATTTTCATATTTCAAGCTGAATGAAATTAACTATACCTATATTTTCTAAAGCAAACGTACATGCCACTTTAAAATACCCCTTCCTGGTTCGTTTTTGGTCGACCGCTCCCCCCCGCTCGTTCATCCCAAGGCGAACTTACTTTTTAAATGCCCTCGTAGTGTATGAATTCGAGAGTTGAATCATGTTACGCAGATTGCTAGCGAAGTACCTTTCGTATCTTCCCAGAAGATAGACCTTTTATCAACTGAGCTACTGAAACTTATTTCAATAAATATTACTTCCCCGTTCCTAAGCCCTTTGATCTAGACATCAACATAGTTAGATTTGAGTTTTTTATAGATCAACAAACTGTAATAATACAGTATTTAACTATTATTATAATCAACAAACTGTACTAATACAGTAACAACCTACACTTTTTTATTCACTTTCTTCTATATTCCTTAATACTGACTAACTTCAGAATCTATCCAAAAGTTCCTTAAAAAGTTGTTGCAGAAGGTGGGATTGAGGTACTGGTAGGATTTAGATGAAATCAGTAATCGTCATGACAACAAACTTGTACTCTTAATGAAACCACGTCATTTTATTGTTTTTATCAATTAGCTTTATAATATTAACAAAATCAAATACCAAGTGATCAATTACAGTCTTATCTTAAATCATTATTATTCATCAATCTAAGTTAGTTTTAGTAAATTTGGGAAACAACCATGACAACCATGGTCAACCTCTCGAGGAGAATAGGAAAGGTTCTACGAACAAAGTTTACATAAAAATTTCAGCTTTAAGAAAGAAAGCTTCCAGTAAAAAATGCACTTTTTAACACTGCATACAAGAAAGGCACTCTTTTTTCAAAAATACACAAACTGTCTTTATTAAAGATAAGCATGTCTCTTGAAAGTGAAATGTTGTCAAACATTTTCCTCCTACTAAATAGTCTTCATTAACAATCCATTTATCTTCATATTGTTCAAACTATCCCCGTGAAAACTTAACAGTTAAAGTAGATACGAGATCTGCATCTTTTTATTACAAGAACGAATTACTGAAAAGGTATAATTACCAGAAATGATCGATTTAGAGCCCGGGGCTTATTAAATTTTTTGACCTTTAAGAGGGGCGCTTATTAAATTATTTTTCGATTTATTGAAAACACATACCTCACTCTTTCGGTACAATCTCAGGATCATCCACGAAATGATAAAATTGGATGCAATATTCCTCAGGAAATCATCACCAAGAAACCGTAGGATTGGGGCATCTGTATAAAAGACCAAGTTTCTTAATAAACGTGTTTGAAGGAACTTCTCGACTTCCCAAAAAACTTTTCTACAGAAGTCTTAAATTGTTAGATAAAACAATAACTGATACTTTTTCCGCATTGATCCCCATTTAGGGAACATACGATGTAGGCAAGAAGGACCCTGATTGATACTAATACAATAGGCTATTCCGGGCAAAATGGAATCGTAGTTTTATCCTCTTTAGATGTTAAAATTCATCAAAAGGAGTCGTGGTTATGGATTGCTTAATTCAGGCACTCTTAGATACGAAGAGGGTGGGTCCAAGGTGGATTTCCACTTGTTTTTTAGACATCAACAGGACAGGACAAAAATGTTTGTACTTAAATCTGATTGGTTCGAAAAAAGCAGCTCTTGCCATTCTGATTGGCTAAAATCTGTCCTGTTTTTCCTGCCCCGGGGAAATTTGAAATGAATTCAACTTTGTCTCGGGACAGAGCTGGAACAAGTCCTGTCCAAAAGTGGACAAGTTGAAATCCTGTCTTAGCATATCAGCGAGACAACCATTCCCAAACACCGTCACAAGTTGAAATCCTGCGTTAGCATATCAGCGAGACAACCATTCCCAAACACCGTCACACGTGTAACAAGATATTCATGCCAAATACTAAAACATTTTACCTTTCATATTGGGATCTTGTATCAAGGCTTGTACCAATTGTATAGACATCTTTTGTAAGATCTCCTCTCCCCTCCTCCAATTTTCTTCCGTCATTTGAGTAAGTTTACAAAGTTGAACAAGACCAAGAAGAGGGTCCAGTAAAAATAGTGTAAACGGACTGCCACGCTTTCTGCCTATAATAATAATAAAAGGGTTAGAAAAAGTGTTTGTTACCCCTAACTCAAATTTTAAACCCTTTGTTTAGAGCTTTAAACATTATTAGAAAGTATTCTCAACTTGGATTTTGATTTTGATTTAATAGACCTTATCGGAGTTTCAGTTATCGTGATTCATTCTGGTATCGTATGGCCCTTTCTGAATAGTTATTCCCACATGTATAATTCGCTTGAAAATATCTTTAATTTCTAAGAGAGGGCTATCGACCAGAATGCACCACGATAACTGAAACTCCGATAACGTCTATTTGGAGGATTTGTATCTTTATTACCAATCATCGCTAAAAATGTGAAATTCTGCAACATATATACCTTAAAAATACACTCTTCAAAAGAGCTCTTGAACAAATCATCTAAAAATCTCCTTATCATTATAACTTACTTAGTTCTGGGATAGCAGCTGGACTTGTGATACAAAACAGCGGTTGATTGAAGGTGTTTGGAATGGAATGAAATACATCGCTATTACAAGCGTCCACAATTATAAACAATGGTTTTCTGGTGAATGGAATAAGATCTTCTGGATATACCCTGAAAAGAATTGGCGTTAACAAAGATTTCGATCAATACAAAATTTTAAACTTCACTAAGTTGGTAGACAAGTGAACAATTGGAGCTTCATCGAGTGTAGGCGTCGCTTGCAGTGGAAGCAATTCTTGGATGGCGTTGATTCCTTTTTTTTCCATCAGATTTCTGTTGAAAGTTTAACTAGATATCTAGTGTGTTCTAGGTTCTGAGTCGTGGAAACGATGACTGATACTTGATGTCAATACAAGATTAAAATGAAAAGTACAGGATGTTGTTTCGTTAGAAAACATAAAAATCCTAACTACCGTAAATCCTCCAATAAACGCTCCTTCTTTTAAATGCCTCCCTCGTAAACGCCTCCTTCTAATAAACGCTCCCCCTAAAAGTCTGAAAATTAAAACTGAGAGGGGCGTTTAATAGAAGTACTCTTAGTAAACGCTCCTACTGGCATGGCAAATTTGGCTATAGATGATACAACAAAGGTAATCAATAATACCGCCATTAACGAAATAAATCCATTCTAACCTAATGATTTCGATATTTAAGATGTAAACGGCCCTCACAATTTTCTTGATGATGATGAAGAAGAGGTTAATTTTTCAACTGTTGTATGAAACATTTTCATTTTTAAATAAACGCCCCCCTCTTTTAAACGCCTCCCTCTAATAAACGAAAAAACTGAAAATTAAATGAACGCCCCGGGCGTTTATTAGAGGATTTACGGTACCTTAAACAAACCATAATCAATAAGAGAAGTAGTTTAGAGAAACGCCAGTAAGTGTACCGAAGTGAAGTGAGCCTCACTATATATCACTAACTATCGCATCACCAGTGCACTGCTCTGCCATTTGCGTTATTTAGTCTATGTGGGAACAGCGTCGGATTTTGGAGTGGATCATACAGTAATCACTAAGAGCTGGTTAGATCCACATTATAAATATCATTTTATACCCTAACGGACTTGCGTCCATGAACTTGTTGACATGATGATACTTACAGCAATGGTTTATGGAATTGCTTCGATTTAAAATTACCGTTTTGTGAAGTAGCATTGCCAAGTGTTGAAATGCCACTGCTATAGGAACCTTTGAAAGAACAGAAGTATTGAATAAAATATAGAATAGATGATATTCTACCCGATAGAATTCGTCTTAAAGAAATCGAACCAAATCGAGAAGCCAACGTGGGTTACGCGTTCCTATCCTACATAAATTCACCTCCTCACTACAATTCCAATATTTTTTATTATATTTTATTTTTTAAAGTCACTCTGTTGAATGCTGATTTTTCTATCATTACAAAATCCTCAATCTCATATTAATACCGAAGGTTTTTCAAGTAAGTATAAACCTAGCGTGGAATCCACAGCTGGGCTTTTGACCGTCTTTCGTCCCGTATATTAAAAAAGACGGTCAAAAGCCC
>JAYRBV010013392.1:0-13226 GCA_036023255.1 Mitrocomella polydiademata
GCCTGACCTTTATAGCTTTAGTCTATTTTCCCACCTTTAGCCTGTTAAGGGGGCATTTTAGCAGAAGCTACTTGCTATTCTCAACTTTGAGAATGAGCGGCCAAAAAGTAAGATTCCGACGACTGTTTCATAATGATGGTAGCTTATTCTATCGGTCTTCATTTATCCGAGTTAGACCAGAACATATTCACACATCACGCATCGATGGAGAACCTTTTGTATGGTTTAATGTTAATGAAACTCCTATAAGTAGAAGTGTGACATTGGAATACGCCCACTGGCCGCGAAAATCTTCAAACTAAGTACATTAGAGTACTTAGGTAGTAAGTAGTTTTCGGACACATGTCACTTCAACGACCAGTAAAACTTAAAAAAATCAATTTATTTTTTTTGCTTTGAAAAATATGGATTTTCCATGCTTTATTGTTCATCACATTCGGACAGACCACTAACTTTGATTTTGAGTAATAATTAAAAAAATTATGAACAATATTTTGAGTACAAACTGACAAAACATTAAATCAATTCATTATTTGCACACGCGTTACTAGAATATTCCTTTGCACACCGCACACCGACTGCTTAGAATATCCATGCGCACACAGTCACTTCTTAGAATGTTCTTGTGCACACAGTCATTTCTTAGAATGTTCTTTTGCACACGGTACACTGTAAAGAATGTTCTTGTGTATACAGTCACTTCGAATGATGTTCTTGCGCACACGGTAAACTGCTAAGAATATTCTTGCGTACACAGTCATTTCTTAGAATGTTCTTGCGCACACAGTCACTTCTTAGAATGTTCTGGTGTACCACGTTACACCGATCTAATTTTGTGCACACGGTACACAAATTAATCACCGCGTTACACCCATCTGATTTTGTGCACTTGGTACACAAATTAAACTAATTTCTATGCATACGTTAAACCGATCTAGTTTTGTGCACACGGTACACAAATTAATCACCGCGGTACACCGACCTAATTTTGTGCACACGGTACATTAATTAAGTTAGTTGTGTGCAGACGGTACACTAGAACATTTTCTGTGCTCACAGAACACAAGTGAAACTGATCAAGAATAAAATAATCCACAATAGATATAGAAATTAAGTACGGGTGCAATAAATTGGTGGCTAATGATAACAATCCCCGTTATCGCAAGCAAAATTATAGCAATTCAGTCCCAGACAGATAACTATTAATTGCCCAGTCGTCAATTTTACATCCGCACGCGACAGTTCCGTTTTCTTATAAAGCTGGTCAGTAAAATATTAGAACTTCCAAAGCCTATAGGACAATTTGTCAAGAAAAGTAAAAATAGTTGTTATCATGTGACCATGTTGTTGTGCTGTGATGTGTGATAAATATAGGCTATGCTCGTTTACTTAAAAAAAGAGGCTACAGGCAGGTATGTGTATAAAATAGTAGTTGGAGGGTCAAAGTGGAAACAAATTAAAACAAACCTGAAACCTGTTTTAAAAGGGTGGGAACTATAGGTATCAGAGTAACTTTTAAATCACTGATTAGCTAGCCTAATGGCTATTTTTAGGCCTCCAACTGCCAGATTAAAAGGGAAAAATATAACGCTAGGCTTAATCCGATGAAGTTTGATGGATGGAATATGCGACTGCTGTTTTGCACACGACACCTTGCCAATTAGAATGAACGGACAAGCCAATTAGAATCCTTGTCTATAAATATCCTCCCCCTGTGTAAGGAAAGTCTCTAATGACTATATGAGTACGCTAGATGCTACTATAATTATTCATTGCTGGAGGATGTACGGTAATTTATTTATTTACTGGTCTTGTTACTTCTTCATAGCCAGTTTTACTTGACTCGCAAATACTTTATAGATAGCTTTACGTTGTTGTTGGGTGCTTAAACTTGAATAAGATGATGAATTATTTGAGTAAAGGTTTTACAGGAAAGTTTGTTGTTGAAATGCGTATTTTTCGTACTTTATCCTGATATTATTTTTAGTTACGAGATTTTGACTTTATCATATTTTTTCGGCGCATTCCGATCTTTAACTCCGCATTTTCCTGCGGGAACTCACAAACAACTAAAAAACAATATAATTCTACCTTGCTTGTGGGTTTTGAATGAAAACTGCGAAGTTCTTGCGGGAGTTTTCTTATAAGTACTAATAGAAGAATGAAAAACTCAACAATTTAAGAAAAAATATCTGCCCACACAGAACGTAAGAATGCTTTCCGACGTGACCATTAAAAAGGAAAAGCGAAAAATAGAAAATGTTTCAATATGCTATAATAATGTCAGAACACGGAGTAGAACTGCTTGAATAACACTTTTTCTTTTGCACACGGAACGCATCGTATGGACGTAATTGTTTCGGCGCAAGTGAACCGTTTTTAATAATTCATCAACCATACAAAATCAAGAATTGAAGGATTAGAGACTCCATTCAATAGAGAATACCCCATAAATAATTTAGGTTCATGAACGTCATTCGCCTAACAGTACCATGGAAAATCCCTGCTGAATACCAGTCCCTAACAGTTGTTTTTTATAAACAAAAAGAAATAGTTGTATGAAGAATGCTTTATTGAGATGGCGCGATTATAACACGGAATGGAAAATAAAAAGCACGATGGATTTGACTTCGAGGAAAAAATCATTTTAATAAGGGCACTTCAAGGAAAATTGTTTGAACGTATGTTCGACGACACGATAAGATGAAATGGTCTTTGCAGTGTTCATTTTCATTTCTGATTCTAACGCTGCCGTTACCGGGTGTCAAGTGATGATTGTACTGGATCAAGCTGAAACACGATTTATGTTGATTTTGTTTTTTAACTTTCTGATCAAAATATACAGTGTGACCCGGAAAGAAATATTAATTTTCATGTTAATTTCAATGCTATAAAACTCTAATGCGTAATTGTTTTTGGCCGTTATAGAATTTGTTGGTAGTAAATAGTCTAAATAGTTAGATAAGTATTTCTCGGAATGACCATTCAGCAGATCGGCAGATTTGGATCACATGAGAACCACTCACTAAGGGAAATTTACTGTTTTATGCGAACTTCGTTTCTCCGAAGTGCGAGGGAAAGTACACGTATTTGCTGAAATTTGACTCACTATTCGTGCTGATTTAAAACTAATTTTAGTAACACAAGGCTTAAAGAATTATTTTTATAGTAGACCTTAAAAAAACAATCTATGGATAGCAGTTCTTATTCTACCACGTGGACTTTAAAATTGATGATACCTATATATCTTCTATTTCAAGCCCTATTTTATAAGATTTATAGCATCTAAGCAATATGTGTTACAATGATGATTAACAGCTTTAAGCTGCTTTTCAATGCGTTGGAAAAGTGCAATTGATTTTAGTGATCTATAGAGGTTTGGTATAAACTTTTATAAAAATATAAAAAATCTAATAAGAAACTGAATATATGCTCATACGCCTTATAACGGCTTATAACATAAGTCTATAGTGAATTC
This sequence comes from Mitrocomella polydiademata, assembly GCA_036023255.1. Taxonomy (NCBI): domain Eukaryota; kingdom Metazoa; phylum Cnidaria; class Hydrozoa; order Leptothecata; family Mitrocomidae; genus Mitrocomella; species Mitrocomella polydiademata. The sequence goes on from JAYRBV010013392.1 coordinate 3,479, forward strand.
ATCTATGGATGCATTGTCAGACAATTTTTCAATTTCCTTCTTTAAACTACAAACAAAAGGCGTGAGAAAGAAACGCAACTGTATCATCTAATTAATCTTTAGAAAATTCAAATTAGGTTTTTTTTCAGATGTTAATATAACGAGGTAAATATTTTGCACTCGGCTCCCCATACTTTTTCAATATAAAGAACGGATACACTGATGGGGGTTTATATGAGAAAGTTAATACATTTCAAACAATCAGTCAGCCACAATTAGTTGCTTTACAAAATAAAATGGAGGCTGATTTTAGTCTAATAAAAGAAAGATTCTGCAAATATGGCATATGTAATTTTCCTACTGCGCGGTGGTCTTGGTGGGAAGGCAAGAGTTGGTGAACAAGAATTTGCTATCAAGAAGACAAAATGGTAACTCTCTTGGGTGCATTGAAAGGAAACAAATTAATTAGGCAAATATTTTGCACCCGGTTCCTCGTTATTTTCTATAATAAGGAACGGATGCACTAGATGGGGGGTTATATGAGAAAGTTACATTTCAAACATATATAATCACCAGTGATGATCTACAAAGATCCATGAATGATTAGTACCACCGCTTGCATGGGAAGTGATATAGAAGTTTAGAAGTTTATGGGCAAGAGTGATGAAATTATTATGAAGTTATGTAAAGATGTACACAAAACAAGGTATACATGGTGAGTTCTTTCGCAATGTATCTATCAAAGGGCATGGTATCGTCAGATTTCATGCAGTGATCATTTATCAGATTTTACATAACTTGCTAATTTTAATGCGCGTTTCATAAAGGAGGAATCATTAAAGCGGTATTCACTCATTCACTCTGTTTTGCGGATGGGTCTACATAGATTTTGTGGATGGGTCTACATAGATTTTGCGGATGGGTCTACATGGATTTTGCGGATGGGTCTACATAGATTTGGCATCAAATATTTTAACTTATTTTACCTTTCACTCGGTAGATATATCACAAGCGGCTTTCAAGCTTTCAAGGAGGTGGATAGTCTGGGTTCTCCGGATGTGTATGTTAATACTTCACAAGATTGAATTGCAGTGTGCGTTCTACTTGACTGAAAGGAAAAGGGCATGGACAAATTGCCGGAAGTATGTCAGTAAGAATAACAATAGATGACACGTTGTGTGTTTATGTAGGCACTTGACCGTATTTATGTTACAATGCTTCACGTATTTTGCGTATTCTATATTTATAAAGAATATCACTAAAAAAGCTCTGTCATTTTATAGGGATGTTTAGAAATTTGGTGACAAGTGTACGTAGCTTCTTTGGTGTGTGTATTGGGTATTTCGTATGCCAACCGAGAATCGAGAAGTTCTCGGTTAAAACCCGACATTAGCCCAGCTACTGAGCCTTGATATGGAAAAATAAGCTTTTGTGTTTGTGTGTCTGTACAGCATGTATGTATACAGTACGATCGCTGTAAATTTTACTATTGCCTGGAAGACAAAGATGAAAATTGTTGTATTTGCCTTTTATAGGCTGTTTAGTGCATGGGATTCACTTTGACCGTGTTGTTTTTAGAAATCAAGAGATGTTTAAATCTAGAATTCAATGGAGGTAATATCGTGTGACGTGTTCTCTCCTTCGTTGATGTTTTAAAATTTTCCTTTCTTTCAAGCTGTGTCTGTGTGTTCTTTATTGTGCACCGATTATACATTAATTTAAATTCCGGCGTTTTAGCCATCCCGAGGTTCCTATTCGAAGTAGGAGTTTATCAAAATATTTCATTCAAAAGTCGAGAGGCGCTTATTCAAGATTGGGCGCTAAATTGAAGATCAAAGAAAAGTTGAAATAAAAAAATAAAAAAATCTCGTACTAAATGTTTTAACTGCTTCACCCCTTGATTGTCATTATACAAACAAGGCACTTTTGGAACGATTTCAACAAACGACAAACACGTCACGAACCAATGTGACGATACCGAGAAGTAACAAACGTCATCTGTAACATTTTTTTCTCATTTGTTTATTTTATCCATGAAACATGTGTATCACATGACATCACAGAGCATTATTTGTACGTCATGAAGACGTCCAGTACTGTTTGTTATTCTTGTAAAAAATAAATTTTGAAGGGAAATAATTATTATAGTGGGCTTTGTTTAATACCCAGTCTCATATTGTTTTGTTTTTCTAGATTTATATTTATATAGTAAAAAATTTGAACAGACGAATCATAAACAGTTAGAGCGGTTGACACAAGAGTTTGTCTTCGATATAAAGTGTGGTTATTGGTGTTCATACGAGAAAGAGAATTGGGATTTTATTGGAGTTTTAAAGAATTGCAAGTTGGAAAACAATAATTATGGGATGTTTACCAACATGCATGGGGCAAAGGCCTACTTTCATCTCAATGATGGTACTTACAACATCGTTCTTCTTTGTTGAAATTATTGTTGGTTACATGACGAATTCGATGGCCCTTGTTGCTGATTCGTTTCACATGTTGTCAGATATCATATCGTTGTTTGTTGGTTTTTTTGCGATGAGGGTAAGTCACCACTAAAAAATCAAAAAAAATCTTTTTTTTAATCCCTTTATTCCAATCAATTTTCATTGTTCCCATTGCCTGAGAAACCTTTCGAATTTTTTTTGACCCCGTAAATTTTGAATCCAATTTTATCATTTTGATAAAATACTATTTTTTTACATCAATTTTACGTAACCGTGGTAACCGTGGATCTGTTTATAATGTTCTACCGACTCAAATATTTCCAATAACGTCATTACAGTCATTTAGAAATTTGGCATAATTTTCACTAGGAGACAGGTCGCGACACAAAACTTACCTTCATACCCTAATCCTCCAAAACTAACACAAGATCGCAGGGATTAAAGAGCTATTTCTAGAAATTCGTTTGTTTACAATAACCTTTTCAGTTGTTTTGACAATTCGATAATCATTTAAGAAAACTTTGTGAAAAACTTTTAAAACGTATTATCTTCCGTCTCAGAAAAAATGGCACGGGAAATAATTGATTGACATTATTCAACAAATGATTTCATTTTTTTTCTATAGTTAATTTTTTTCCAATTGCAAAATTTAAAAATGGCTTATATGGCCTTTTACTACACTATGATATCTATCAAAGATAAAACCCATTTAAAATGCAGTATAACTATCGTTTAAATTCTAATTCCCTTTGAATAATTTGGCAATTATCATCTACATTTTAAATGACTATAGATCGTTGAAATAAATTTTGCCCTCATATACTAATGAAAGCTGGAGTCTAATTTCACTTCAAACTTAAGTCACTTTAGCGCTATGAGAATTCGCACGTCAATAAAAACCGCGGTTGTATTTTTCTTTCTCGCCTGATCATAAAAGAATTTCTAGAAAGTGAGTGATACTGACACAAGTGTGGGACAACCTCCATCTCAAATATTTAACACTTATCGTCGATATGCAAAATATTTAATTTTCACTGTTACTAGCCTAAGAGGAGTGTCAAAATCATGTGCAACATCATGCTTTTAGACTGTCAAAAAGTTGATGGCTTTAGACACACGCTGGTTTTTACCAATCCGCTGAACCCGCCCGCTGCTGCAAATTCTTTGACTTTTAGTACTTCCCGTTTAGGGTGATTTTCCTTTTTGAAATAAAGAAATTTGTTAAAAGGGCCAAAAGAATAAGATAAGAGAATCTCTTTGGATAGAAACTTGAGTGTTGTATAATAATTCGTAATCCATAATCCATCCACAATCCATAATCCACGGGTCGAAAAGGCCTATTTAGTAAAAGTTTTCTATTAATTTTAATTTTATATTTTACAGTACTCCAGAATCACAAATGGTAATGTGTTCAATGAAAACACATTCGGCTGGGCGCGAGCTGAAGTTCTTGGAGCTCTGGTCAATTCTGTGTTTCTGGTTGCTCTATGTTTCTCCATTTTGGTAGAAGCATTGAAAAGACTTGTTGAACCTGAAGAACTGAAGGATCCCAATTTGATCTTGATCGTCGGTGCTATCGGGTTGTTCATCAATATCATCGGAATGTTCTTATTTCATGGTAAGTAAATTCTAATCCCCATAAATTTGAAACTTTGATTTATCAGTTATAATAACTACAGTATTGAGGTTGTTGTTTCTAAGACTGTAAATTTGTTCCTGGGCAGTACGCCCTGTTTGCATAGAAAATCTACACATTTGAAAGTGTCCGTTAAATTTTCCTTTAACAAAATTATTTATTTTATTTTGTCTTTTATATGGGGAATTTTCATAGACATTCTGTGTAATGTAACTAGCAGGTACAGCACTGCTTCCGTTCTAGGCCTCTACTTTCGCACGAAATCGTTTTGAGCATCTACGCGACCATACAAATAAAAGTAAGGCAATTGTTTTCCATTTTTCTCTAGGACATGCCGGTCACGGACACAGCCACGGTGGAGGCGGCGGTCACGGGCACAGTCACGGTGACGGTGGACACGGACACAGTCACGATGGTGGAAAACACGAACACGAAGCAGAAACGAAGCAGAAGCAGAAAGCCTTAGAAGCAGGAGGCGTTCACAATATGTCTTTTGATGAGGAAAATCTAGCAGTGATGGAAAAGGTGAGGTTTGATTCCTTATTTTTATTTTTATTTTCAATCATTTTTATCCTTCAACCTTTGGTACTTCATATACGTCTTTTTTTTTGTATACACCAGCTTTCCTACTTCAACATTTTACACATTTCTTCTTACTCGTTTTTACTGTTTATAGATTAGGCAGAAGAACTAAAGTGGAGCTAAATAGATTATATTATCATTCTTGTTTTTATATTAAGGTGAAGACAGATAACAAAGACGAGCATGCGATGGCAATTGAGTTCAAGGACCAAAACAGTAATGAGAATCACGATCAACATGGTAAGTCTATGTTTTTCACTATCAGAACGTTCCAGAAAAACTACAACTTTTGTTTCTTCAAAAGAAGTCATGTAAACATGAAATCAGTTTGCACCACAAGCAATCAGTGGTTTATTTAATAGTATTTAAAATATCTATATTGAGAGAAGGGCACGAGTTTTAAACAATATAACCCATAACGCGTGAGTTCAGACCAGAGGTCAGAATTTTCCTGAATCATCAATTCTTTTGACCTCAAAAACTACAAAATGTGTTTTCAAAAAGGTGCATATAACACGGAAACGGTTTATCACCTACGTAAAACGAGATCATAAGATTTTCGCCGTGAAAATACACGCGGCTACTTGTTTATTTTATAACGTGAAAAAATGTTCAAACCAAATAATCTCATATCGCACAGGAGATTAAAGTCCTAGCCAAATCTCAACATATTTTCACATTCATTGTTGATTTTTTATTATTTCGAAGTGGAGGAAAACAGCAGTTTTTATAAATTCCAACAACTCACATCTAAAATCGTCATAGGATCTTTCAAAACTTTCCCCAAAAATGACTTTCGTTCGACAAAGTTATTGAAGCAATAATTATTTTCGAAAAGAATTTGTGTAGAAACAACAAACAACTAATTTAAAAGACTATAAGGGCCGTTTTCCATCCAGCAACTTTTATTCATAACTGTGACCATGTTCAGGCAGTTAAATAGAGCGCGCGAGAGAGAAGTAAAGTAACAGGACCGAAATGCTGATAAAACTACACATTGGTTCCATAAACTATTGTTTTCGAAGATATATATCCCCCCCCCACACACACACACACACACACACACACATATATGGGTTGCCTAAGTGACTGCTTTCCCAGTCTCTTCGGGAACAAAGTGACCGACGTCGAGCCGAATGGAACGAGCCTTGGCTCAAAGCGACCGGGTATTAACCAATCAAATCGCGTTAAAATATGATTGACGTTCGAATCCGCGTTCGATCGGTTACTATCAACAAATATCACCTTTCCCTTTTTATGCATATAGATCATGGTAAGAAGAAGCAGAAGAAAGCTCCCAAATCCAGTGGTCAAATGAACATGCGTGGTGTGTATCTTCACATTCTTGGTGATGCCCTTGGTTCAATCATCGTCATCATTGCTGCACTAATCATCAAATATTTCGATGGCAAATGGACCTTATATGTTGATCCAGCTATGAGGTAAAACCCCTTTGTTTATTTATACAGAATATAAAATACAGGGTGAGTCCAAAAGAAACCTCCCCTATTGTTTAAGTTTTGCAAAAGAAATCGTGGCAATCATACCTTAAGGGAAGAAATTTTTCTATTGTTTAAAACAATAGGCCATTGTTATAAAACAATAGAAACCGCGAAATCCGCGAAATTAAATTCCCGCGAAAATTTCTTCCCTTAAGGTAATTCTGTTTTTGTTCATGTTTAACAATAGAAATCGTGCAGCTGTGTGTTAAATGTTGTTCTGGGAATATGGAAGTTTAGACAATAATGATTTCTTTTGTAAAACTTAAAACAATAAGGAGTCTGACTCACCTTGTACACCTACTACCTACACAATATATCATCGAGAACCAACTAATTTGAAATCTTAGAAAAATTAAATCACTTGAAATAATTATCTTAAAAGTTTTGGGTAGAATTTTTTTTTTTTCTTGATTCTTTTTTTCAGCAGTAGTTTTACTTAACAAGAACTTTCATGATAAAAGGTGACGATAAAAGTATAAGAAAAGTGCATGTTTCACACTATTTACTGGCACTAAATACATAATTTGGGGCTTTTGAGAACGGTACCGCTACCAGACATTTTTGTTAACGGGATACAGTATTTTAGGGAAAAATTGACGGTATATCGGTATTCCAAAACCCTCGGATTCCCCCTCCTAAAGAGGTCAAATACTCCTCTCTTTTCGACGTGTAAACAGTGAATGTGAACAAATAAATAAAACATTATCAACTTCTCATTCTAGTATCATCATGGTTGGTATTATTCTCAAGACTTCGCTTCCATTATGTAAGTTCTTTTTTTTGCTAGCAGTGAATTTGTGTAGTATTAAACTTTTGCCCGAAATACTGTTTCTATGGAGATGTCTAAGATCCCGTCCCAATTCATTTGAATCTCAGGTATTTCGTGAAGGGTCTATCTACTAAATCTGGCTTTCTTAAAGATTAACTTCCGAACACACGTATAAATTAAACGCAAGTTTCAACTATGAAGGGAAAATATTTGTGTTTTGTTGTTTTTTGAAGCACCTCATTTGCAAGTAGCCATTTTTTTTTTCGTTGTTGTCAATAACGACGGAAAGATGATTTTCAAACCTGTCAAAGATGGAGATAAATCAAAGACTTTTTTGGAGTAGTCTGATTTGCATACATTGCGAAACGGAGTCGTCTTACACTAACGTGTTTTTTTCCGTGTGTAAGGTTTGCGAATCAGACTATTTTTGGAGTGAGTGTCGCGCCAAAGGAAACCGATTTAGACACGATATTCAGGAGACGATTTATGTGTTCAAATAACTCTCCGAACGTTAGCTAAGAGTTGTAAGCTACTGTTTGATCTATGTTTCACATTTATGTCTATCTTATTTTTAGTGAAAGAATCAAGCACGATTTTATTGCAACACGTACCATCCCATATAGAATTACAAAAATTACAAGAAAAATTATTAGTCACGGTAAATGATCTTTTTTAAATAGTAAACCAACCTTATTCCATTTTTTTTTTACGTCAATCTGACTTTAATTTGTTGAACCAATAAGAAATCATATTTCTATTTAATCGTACAAAGTTTTTGCGTCAATAAAATCGCCAAATCAACCCCTTGCAGTAGCCTTTTGTCTTTTCTTTTTTATTTTGTTTTGTCGAAACACGGCCAAATCAAACTCACAGCTAATCTAATTTGTACAAAGAACGTAACACTAGTTTATTTAATAAAGAAAGAAATTGACGACAATCCCCCATCCTTGAAAACCATTCACATTGGCCCCTTATTTTTATAGTTCCCACAAATCATAGCAGTCCACGAATTCCACGTGTGGCAATTGACCGGTAACCGAATTGTAGCATCACTCCATGTTATGTTTACTTCATCGAGCGACTATGATAATGTTTCGCCTTCGCTCAAAAAATTCTTTCACCAAGAAGGCATTCATTCAACAACCGTCCAACCCGAGTTTATTGAGGTAAATATAAAAACAGACTTAGGCGGCGTTTACACGAGAGGTGAAGTGAATTCAAGTGAGATTTCAAGGCGGCGTGAAATTTCATGCCTGTGTCAACTGAAGCCTTTATTAGCTTTTACATAAAACGGGGTGCATTCAGGTGCATTGAGTTTCACTGCGGCTTGAGTTTCACGTCGGTCTTGCAGCTGCAATGGTCTGTGCGCAATTCTCTGCTTTTCCATATGAAAATAAAACGGCTCCTTTTGTAGGTGTTCCACATACTTTATTCCATATAAGTGAAAAGACCATCCTGGGTAAATTTTTTACTTTAACTCTTACTGGAACCACTGTAGTGCGAAAATCGCTATACTCACTTTCTTATTTGTAGGACGAGGACGCTGAAACACAATGTCTACTTGCTTGCAGCGACGAATCGTGCGCTGAAAAAGTCTGTTGCAAGCCAATCAAATCTGACAGTGGATCTACAAGCTCCAGGTCTCCTTCTCCTGTGGATGTTGGCAAAACACCAGCAGACACCTCGACCGTAACAAAGTCGTCCAAAGAGAAATTTGAAGACCTCGAATTGGGTAACGGAGGAGCATCGCCGCCACCAACGGTAGCCGACAACAACTCGGTTGAAATTGTCGTCGAAAAACAAAAAGAGGATAGTCGGTTATGATGAATCGAGAAAAATCTGCCAGCGATAGCCGATGACAACTCGATTAGAATCGTCGTTGAAAAACATATTATGATGAATCGAGAAAGTTGTTCATAAACCGATGGCGAGATCAAAGAAAACCAAATAATACTTTCGCACTATAAAGAATTCGACGATATGAATAAAGAACTGAAATCTTGGACACTAGCAAACAGTGCCTTGCAGAGACATTGCCATAAATCAAAGCACATATCCATGATCAGTATTTTAGCTACTATGACTAAAAGAGTATCCGGGGGTTTTATGAGAATTATAACTGTAAAAATTTTATGTCATTTTTTTAAAACTGCAGAATTATTGAATTGTAAATACTTTCTATAAATAAACTTTTTTGTAAAATTAGAAAATTGTTCTTTCTTGAATAAGTAAGACCTGCATTTCTTGTTAAGATTATTTTCTCAGAATAAAGATAATTTAGACTAGCAACTGGAGAATTAAAAAGGTCGGCGGTCTTGGTAAAAATGGGCTTACTTTCTCTTCTTCGTAGTGATCACAACGGGTAGCTGCGCTGTAAACACGGTTGCGAAAAGAGGACCTGACAGCATTCTTAAGATGTTCTCTAAAAGACCGGGCCGTTTGTTTACCTTAAAATAATTGAATTTGGCAGGAACTTAATTTGGAGGTTGCTTTATTGAACATTATGATGGTTTATTAAAGTTGGCAGGAATTTAGTTTGGAGTGGTGGGCATAACTGTTTACTTTTTCAGGGAACTTGGGTCTGGAACTTGATCTAAATTTAGGGTAAATTATTATACTGCTAATTTTTGGGGAATTATTTTTGTAGATGCAACACCGCACATTAACAAAAAGTGGAGTATAGAGTCTATGTTTCGCAGGTGCTCCTAATTCCATACTGTAACCTTTATCAATTTTTGTAAAATTTAGCAGTATTTTTACGCCCGTAGCGAGCGCAGCGAGCGGAGGGCGTCTCCTTATCCAAATGCACCCGTAAAAAATTCTATATACG
>JAYRBV010013414.1:0-13223 GCA_036023255.1 Mitrocomella polydiademata
TATATTTCAGCAAATATATATTTAACCTACACATTTAGTGTTGAAAAGTTTGCATACTGAGGCTGGAATTTTATATGGAAATTCAGGCAAGGGCTGGAAAAAATAGGCTTGAAACGGTAAAAAAGCTGGAGAAAATATAGGTTTTAACTGATAAAATTGCTTTTATATTATCTTCATATTCTATACATTTTAAAGGGGTGTAACAAATGAGACAAGAGGTACCGCTTATGTTGTTTATGAAGATATATTTGATGCTAAAATGGCATGTGATCATTTATCCGGGTTCAATGTGTGTAATCGATACCTCATTGTGTTGTATTACCAACCGGTTAAGGTAAGTGAAATTATGAATTTGTAATGATAAAATGGGACGAAAGTTTTGCTTTTCTGTAGACCAAATTAGTATAACAATAAAGCTGCTTGCTGACTATCGGATTTTGTGTTTTCTACTCGTACAACAAGAGATCTATACTTTATAAACCAAACTTTTTTTCATTTTTAGATGTTCCAAAAGATGGACAAAGATAAGAAAAAAGACCAAATTGATAAACTAAAAGAAAAATATGGTGTAACGATGACACCAGCTAGGTAGTCAATGATAACGTGGTGATCTCATTCTTTTGTAAAAACGTGAAGTTATCAGCTCTCCCCATTTTTGATAATGGCGGATAAAAACTAACTGATCTTGTAGCGGTTTTATGTGTACTTCAGGTGCTTTTTATGTACCAAAGAAATTCGTTGGGCATGTTATATAATATTTTTAACGCTAGCGTTGTACCGTTCACAGACTATATTCATATTCATTTGCTAGTGCCAGTTTATTATTTCTAATATTTGTGAGAAGTAATAAACTGCTAAAACCTCAAAAATTGAAATCACATATTAGGTTAGGTGATGTCTACGTAAGGTACTCTCGCTGAAACGAATATAATTGTATACTTTTTAATAGTATTATATTATTTGAAATATTTTGTTTCAGAGTACGAAATACTTTTTTTACAATACCTCATTGAACCTCAGAGAATTCAAATTCACCCCACTAAAAAGTTCCCCCTCCATTGTGGGATGTGCAACTCAAAAGGAATATGTTTTTTAAGTTTTTATATTCCGTTCTGGAACACTACCTTAAGGGCACAAATTTTCGCGTCTACAATCAGGGACATAAATTTATGGCAAAAGGAACAAAATACGCGTAATTTGGTTGCTTCAATCTAAGTTTGACGGTCATTTTTTCGTCAATCAAGTCGAGAATCAGTAAAACTCGAAAGTTTTCAAGTAGTCTGGGTACTAGGCTACTGAAACCATCAGGATTCCTCATATTGGTCCAAAACCAAAGAATCTAAAGAGTTGAAGGCTCAAGGCTCCTGATAAATCTCCATAACTCGCCAATATAAACCCAATAAAACCAACTTTGAATTACTTGTGTTTTTTTTGAATTTTTGACAAAATATAGGAAAAGTCCCATAATTTATGACCATGATTGTAGTTTCGCGGAACTAGTATTCGCGATTGGCGATTTTTTTTTTTCTAAATTCGCGGCGGAACTAATTTTTTTTTGGTTAATAAAAAAAGAACAATAAACCGTTAAACAGAGAGAAAATCTTTAAATTTTCGCGTTTTGGGGATTTTAACGAGTTTCGCGGAATTAATTTTCGCGATTGGTCAATTTCAACGAGTTTCGCGGAACTTAATTAAAATTAATTCCGCAAAAATTTCTTCCCGCGAAAATTTGTGCCCTTAAGGTATTCGGAGGATTACTTTTACAAAAACATTTCCCAGGTTAAATGGTTTGAATAAATCTGTGTGGATCACTTAATCCTTATCTTTGAATGTAGGGATGAAACAGTTTCCTGAAAACGTGCAAACATTTAATAACAAGTGTGGATTGACACTTTAATAACTTTTGAAATAACAAATTAGTTCCCCATAAAAAGTAATCATCAGACTCCATTCTTAAGTCAACGCAATAATTTAGAAAAAATGCAATGATTGTTTCCAAAAATACAAAAACTTTGTGCACATTTTTCTCGGTATCCGAAGTGCGCCGCCAGTAACTTTAACTTGATAAATATTATGAGGGTGTCTAAGTTTCAATTCATGTTCTCTTGTCAAAACCTCATAAAATAGACTGGAAGAACGAGGCATTTGATGAAATTTGCCTCGATTTTACAAACCCATTTAAGAGACTGGTTTTCCACTTTACCTGGCGGGGAATTGCAATTTTGTTCTTGTGGTATGATTTTATATAATGAAATGTCTATATTCTATTGAAAGATTCGTAAATAATGATAAAAACAACAAATTTCTCATAATGAAACACAAACGAAAACAGAAACCGATTGTCATTTTACAGTCTTTTGTCAATTATGCATGTCTACATACATGGCTGCAATTATTTCTGATCGGAATTTATTCCCGAGAATCACCAAAAGCGGGTCATTTTACGAATGTTTATTCCCTAGACTTCTTCATGAAGCAGTTTCGTTCAGAAACAAGTGTGCGATGTCTCAATTCGAAGATCTTTCGCTATACTCTTATTGTGATCAATCAATCAAAGCTTTTGTTTCTATTTCTATGGGTTATTTGCATAAGATCCTAGGGCTAAAAATGTCAAAACTTTTACACCAAAATAATGTCCGATCCCAGACCTTTTGACTAATGAGTTCAAATACCACCTTGGGAAAACTATCGACGCTATTATCACATAATTAAATTTTAAATAAAAACATTAACATCATCACATTTCTCTGATGAATAATAAAAGTTAATCATGCATAGCTAAAGAGACAACTGAGTTCGATTTTGGTGTAAAATCATAATGGTAGAAAGTTGCGTCGAAAAGGTGTATTTCCAGCTTTACGTACTCCTCAGCTTTCAACCGTAAATATATCAACATGTCCCATGAGAATGCGTATTCGTGCAACAACAATGAAAAGTCTGGTGATAAACAAAAGAAAATACTAGGCCACCATTCATCACACTCGTTCCCATGAAGAGTACATCAACAGAACCAGCAGGAGTGTACCAAACATTGAAGAAGTATCATCACAGTGAAAAAGAATGATTTCATGATGGTTGAATGAAGCAGAAGTGACCATCACAGAGGAAACAACTCAACAGGTCAAAATTTCACGAGTTTTCCTGGGCCTGTATATAAATCGTTATTTAAGTCATTGCCCCCGCAGGGAGTCGTAGCGACCGAGGAGGTATAGTTGTTTCACAAGATAGCGCAAGTGGTTTATAAGTTGGTTCTCCATTTAAAAGGTGACATGGGTGACTGTAGATTAACTGTATTGTATGCCGCGAGAAGAGTACTTTAAAAATTCCACTTTATTTATATGAGCAGCAAGACCATCAAATTCCTCATTAAAAGTAATTATCATACAGAAAGGAAGGATTAAATGTATGGTATGCCTTTGCGAGAAAAGCCTGTGCCAAACTTCGATTAAGTAGCGCGTACGGCAGGAAAAAAAAATCCCGTACCGCACGGCGGTCCTGCGAGAAGGGATTTTCAGTTATTCCACGACTTTCAAAATTCTAATTAAAATTAATTATCATCATATAGAAATTAGGAAGGAAATTCCGCTAAAACTTAAGCAGCTTATTACATTAATGTTTTTCCTGATTTAATGTACAAAGTTTTGATTTTTATGCACACTTTAACTTTCCTTTTAATTGATTTTTGTGCACACTTTTCAAATTTGTTTTATGAAATTTATTAACAACAATTTGAAAGTGAAAATGTCATTAAGTATTGAAATATGACTTATTGATAATAGTTTCATATGACCTTCATAAAAAAATTACAAGGTTGGTATACTCTGTGAGTGCCAGTTATAGCTTGTATTTCGATGCTCCAATGAGGCTTTCCTTTAACTTGGTAACCATGGGATAATAATTATAAATTGCGTTATCATAAACTCAGGGATATTGTTTATGGTTGGTTGTTTTGAGTGGATTCCCGTCAGCCTTGATTTACGCTAGTACAGAGAGCTCTGAATAACGACTAGTGTAACGAGTAAACTTTTTGTCTTAATTGTCTAGTAAACCTTTTTGAAATATTTTCTGGTAGAATCGGTTTGTGTTGAATAATTAAATTTTTCGAATGAAATCTGCCATAATAAATAGAAATACAACATCAAAAGGTGTCTGTCTTCCAGGAGAGTAAATGAATCGTTATTTACGCGGGCAAGTTTCTCAAAGGTGGATTTTTAACAATGTCGGAAATGTTGTTAGATTTAAAGCAGTTAATCTGATATAATTTTGAGTACGATCTGCAAGTTGCCGAAGCAGAATAGATATAATCTGTGGAAGGGTTGATTACTAATACCAAGGATTTTCTAATGAATATTACCTTGGGTGTTTTGATCATGATGGTATCCCCATATTGGCACCGCTATTCATGTTTGAGACTTTGTCCTGACAAATTATGAGACACCTTTTAATCAATATACTGTCCTAGATGTACAGTATAGTGTAAATACACCCAGGGCAAAAAAAACAGACTGTCAACTTTCAGTTTATAGATATTTTATTATGTAAAATCACTAATAGACTCTAGATTTATACATTTTATTCTTGATTGATATCTTTTACAACAACTTTATTTATGTACATTTGCCAACCTAATAGAATAAATATTGTACTAGTCAATAAAAGTTTCAACATATTATAAAATATTATTTTGATTATACGTAAAACCTTTCGTTCAAAGTCTATAAAACATTCCCGTAATTCCCTTTTTTCCGTAAAAGCGACTCCGGTATAGTACTGAACATGATCTTTTAAAGATATTCTTGACGATTTAATACCCACATGGACCTTGTATTGCGTTCCTCGTTTCAAAGCGTGTGCCGTATTTCCCGTTTCCCCCGATATTTCCCGATGTTCCTGTAGAACAACTTGTCAAGTATCTAGCCAAAGGTTACGTTGCTAGAAATGAAGTGGGAGTTCATTTATCTTCACTTCAGTCAGTATCGCCTCGACACTCATCTTAATTTCTGGTAAATTTCACAGTTTAATTTTCATTTATCTTCAAAGTTTCTGATCGTATTCTTCAGAATCTGCCATCACTCTTTTAAGTATTTCGTCATCCTCCAGTTCCAACTTTTGGTAATGGTAAACTCTGGACTGCAAATATGTCAACTTGGGTCGAGGAAATTCTGCGATTGAAAATATTACCTCGGGCCAACATATTTCGTACATTGGAGTAATTTCAAAACAAAGTGAATCGGGACAGCCTGTACACGAAGATGAAGGGCATTCGTCAAACCAACACGCATGTGCAGAACAACAGCCTTGAAAAAGTACAACAACAAAACAAAATAATTTCATCATCTTTGAATGTTGAATGGTTGAATTGTGCTGGTTATTAATATATTCCTGTTTTATTTTATAGGTTTGTTACCTATAATATTTCGTTCTTAATTACCATGAATCCCGTCGTCTGATTTCCCGTGCGTTTTTCCCAATACTGCTGATGCGTGATGATTTCGCTTCGTTTTATACAAGCGGCTTTTTCTTCTAATTAACAGTTATTTGTATGGAACAACAAATTTCCGAACAGCATCAGAACGAACGTGCCCATGATAATCTATAAACCAATTCAATGTACGTTTCGCTGCTCAATATAATTAATAGCTGATGGAATTGTTTTGTTTCTCGTTGTTGTAAATACTCTGTTGATCCATTTCTTTTTATGCGATGCCTGTTTACCATGGTGACATAATGGCATCGAAATTACAGTTACCTTTATTTATGATCAGATTCAATATATTGGGAATGGATGAAAATTGGAAAAAATAATTAAACATACGCGTTCGTTTTATATGTAAGAAACTTGGAAATCACGGGACTTGTCTCAATGACAATGTTTTGAACAAAAAACTTTTTGTCGTGCTTTCATTTCGATAATTATACACCCTCTTCCCACGCATTGCTGCACCCTCCCACGCGTTGATTTGCACAAGTAGCCATGATTTTGGGCTGAAACTGTCATCGAATTTTATTATCCGCGGCCGAGTGGTTCTAATGCGTTAAACCTCAGACCGAAAGATCCCCAGATTCAACACCGCTGTACTAGTTTCTAGCTAAATAAACTGTATAGGTTTTTCCGAAGAATTGCAATATAAAACTGCTCTTCCTATATAGGAATCCTTTGTAAGTGTTTTTCAGTTACGACAGAAGAACCTTCGATGATAGCAGTGAGTTCTGAGGAGGTTGTCCTGACTTGTTGAAATAAACTGAGCTACATGCATATTAATTGGGTGTTTATAAGTGTTGATGCACAATTATGAACATCAATATAAGCCAAAATATGGAAGGAATTTTATTTATAACTGCTAAAACGTGCCGAAAATACCTATCGTTATATTGTTGCTAGAAATTTTATAAATGTCATGGTTGCAAGTTTTTTATCGGATACGATGCTTTATTGAAGAGCGTTATATCTGTGTTTTCGTTGCTTTTGTCATTTCATCGTATTGTCATCGTATTGTCAAGCGTTGAATCAGTTGTATAAAACTAGCAGTGAAGGAGAACGATTTACGCAATTGAGAGTAGCTTAATAATTTCTGATTTATTCTTCAGAAATACCACACCCCCTGCCATGAACAGTAATAGTTTTATTTATTTTTGCCTAATGTTTGAAATACACCTAACCTTATTCGCATTCTTGGCAAAAACGAAGCATCAAGCTACGCCACGATCACTATTTAACAAATTACGCCACGATCACGATTTAACCAATGTTAACTAGTTAATTCCTGATTTTTGAGAAAGAGAGATAGTAGATAGTTTAGTCACTCTCTGGTGTCTCGTTGCAATTAATATTCTATATATTATATTATCTATAAATTTTTACCTTCACCATGGAAATCAGCACTTCACTTTGCGTGGATAATTTTATTCCAGTACTAGATTAATAAGATAGATAGACAATAAAAAGATACGATGACTGATTTGACGAGTCGTTACAACTCGCAGAAATTTTTTTTTTTTTATCAACGTTTGTTTAGCCTGTACCTTCCCGCCCTTTACGGGGCGGGAAGGTACAGGCTGGGCTTACGAGAATGAAAAAAGATAAATGGTTTAAAAAAACACTTTTTGTTTTGGACATACTGTAGAGTTGCAATTTGCGCATTTTTTACCGTGCACCACGTTTGTTTAAGGTATTGGATTTTTGATCCGAAACAAATCCGTTACTCTAAGAAAGCCAAAAATAATCTTTTATTTCTGTTATTCTCATATAATTGTCATCAATAATCGGGTGTCAAATATGTTATCTAATCATTTCTGCTACGTAAAGGTGCATCTATCTATATATATATACCAGGAAATAACACCGTAGCTTTGAATGGTATAGACAAAATATATTTGTACTCTTGAACACCCGAATAAACAGCCTAGATCTGGAAAGAACAGCCTGGATCCGGAAAACAGGATACGGTATTGTACCGTAAACATTTTACGTGCCACTAGCCATAGAATTGCTTCCTTATTTAAAAAACGACACTTAAATTGGGGGCAAGTAAACAAGCTACCAGGCGTAGGTTTTCGATTGTGGCATTTCAGATGACCCAGATACTTGGCCCGAAATCCAGTCCAAGTAAATTTTCAAAGACACAGACGGTTTATTTTTGCATCAAAAAACTTTTAAAGTAGGTACCTAAGAAATTTAAAAAATATCAATAATTCCGTATTCTGTCATACTAAAAGGAAGAAATTTTATAATTTTGAAAGTGAATAGACATTTTGTCTGCATCATCATAAATAACAACATATTGTTGTAAACATATGATTTGATAACACCGGAAATATCCATCATGCATCAATCAGTAAATTACTCTTAATTAGGGAAAGGCCAATATAAAGGTCAATATAAAAAGGGGAAGAAATGATTTTTCATTGATAAACGTCAAGTAATAAATTTCAGCATGAAGTTGTTATATTATTGATAAACATGAAATTCGTTTATTTATTCAGCATTGTATTTGTTCATCAATATTTTGGTGGTTTTGTTTACACCGCTCCGTTTGGAAGTTGTGATTCCATTGGAAGATTGTGTGACGAAGTACGCTGTCCTTTTGCGCTCTGTACCGATAACTTGTTATTCCCTGGGTGGAATATGTGCATGCCTGGGGAATTCTTAACGACCTCCCTATTCCAACCGGGGAAATTGAAGTATTTACAAGCGAAAGTCTACGAGTATAAACAAATGGGAAAATCGAACAGCGCCGTTTTGAAGGAGTTGAGAATTGATCAGAAGAGGTTTTCCGCAACTAAAACCATTGAAGAAAAACAATGATGGAATGGAAACTTTTTTTTGAAGTATACATATTTTTTTAGTTAATCATAATAAATTGACAAAGATTATTTTTTATAAATATTTTGTGTTTTGTATATTGCGTTTATAATATGAATTCTTAGTCTATGTCCATGTTTAATCTCATTGACATTCATATATAATTTCAAGAAAATTCTGAATTTTTCAGAATGTGAAAAAACTCGATAAAAAAATCTTCCTTTTTGTCTTTGAACAAAATAACCCTTATTTAGTGCTTTTTTACCTATATAAAAACTTTGGGGTTCGATTGGCACATGGGATAAAATCAACACTTTGATGGTTCAAAATCTATCCAATTTAAATTAGACTGTAAAATCATCTAAAAAACAAGTAATACAAGTAAAGGCAGTATGCAAAATTAAAAAGATTATCCGAACTAACTTTTCCAGCTTTCGATCACCTTTTTCACATTTTTATGAAAAAAACAAGATCAAATTTGTGTATTTTGCACTTTCTGATTCATCATAATCCATGTCTGTGATTGAATGCATGACCTATACTGTGCTGATTAACCAATCAGATTGAAGATGGTTTTTGACTTAATGATAAATGAATAAACAACTCGTGTTTGAGAGGAGTAAATTTTCATGTAAAAGTGCTGGCAAAAAAGTGACAATGGTATCGAAATTTGTTGGTTGTTATCCCATTTCCCATTTCTGAATGAAGAATTTGCGGGATGCATAAATAATGCATTTAGGTTTTTTTTTTGCGTCCTCTCCCCGCCCCAGTGTACTATTTATCAAGTTCTTAAACAGTTATTCAACACACATATATAGTTATATAACTTATTTTGCCGTTCAGTGCTGTAACCATATTGGTTGGTGCTGACGGGGTACGCCCTGTAGGTCCTCTAGAGTGGTTTAAACATGCTTCTTCGATGTCCTTCGATGTCCTTGGATGTTTTTAAATTATGCACATTCTTTTCGAACTAAAAAAGTGATTTACAGTACTGTGTAACGACGAAGGAAGGAACTGAAAAAAAGAAGTGAAAGTTAATTGCCTATACTTTTCTGTCTTTAAAAACAGAACATTCAAGTTAAAGAATTTTGGTGGATACGGCACTGCCGTTACTAGCCCATTAAATAAAATGTGTATACGCCTACAAGAAATTGCATCGGATATGAGCAAATACTGTATTTAGATATCTTTAATTTACTTAGGACACTCCTTAGTTTTCCGCTTCTCATTTCCGACGTTTCTAGATTTTGGAACTTTCTTGTAATACCAGACCAGCAGCATCAGCGAATATATCTATTCCATTTAAAGCTCATTTCCACTTACCATTGCATTATGGGAAATGTACGGAATAGCAATGGTGGCGTGCGGAGTAGCCAGGTCTAATTTCCACTTATTAATAAAATGCGCCCAACTTATATTTTAGAATGCAACCAAACCAAATGCTGAGATTATAGCAAAAAACAGATCCTCAGATCCCACTTCTGGAGCTACATAGTTCTACCCCCTCCCCATATTATTGAGGAATCCTCAATATAAAATAATAATATAAGGGGGGACAAGAATGCAACTTAATAACTGTTTTACAGGTCCATTCGGGAAAAAAATCGACCTGAATGGATCAAACGCTAACCAAAAAACAATCAATATTTAGAAGCATTGATTTTAAGCATGTTCTACCAAACTTTTTTTACACTAGAAGGAGTTCTGCTGGGGGACAAAATAATGCACTATGCCTAGCTAGAATGTCTCTAGTTACTTACCTTTTTTATGCACTGGCTTTACTAAAAGTATTGTTGAACTTCGCTAGGTAGCAGGAGCTACCTACTAAACACATACAGGATGGTTTGCAAAATGACCATGAAACCAGTATATTTGTATGAATCAGTATTTGTATGAGTTTTTGATAGTATATTTCTTTTATATCATGACACGTTGTAGATGGATACCCGTCTAGGCTAGACACGTTGAGGAAATTTCTGATTCTGTTTCTGTTGACCTAGTGGATTGATTGTGGTTTTGAAAACTAGATGAATATCTCATCTCCTTTACTTGATGAATCTTTCATTGCCTTTACTTGATGAATATCTCATTGCCTTTACTTGATGAATATCTCATTCATGCCTTTACTTGATGAATATCTCATATTGCCTTTACTTGACTGACTTGTAGAAGAGGTATCAAAAGGGTATTCCGAAACAAATTTTAAATGATTTCCAAATTCCAATGTTCTAATTTTGAATATTTTACTTCTTTGGCGCTTCTTTGTTGCAAATTGGTTTGTTACATGTTAGGATGAGGGGAGCTTAGGGATGAGGTATGGGGAGCTTAGGGATAAAAGGATCAAGCGCAAGAATTGTTAATTATAAGAATAATATATTATTGTTCAATTATATCAGCAGATACGAAATCGTCAAAATTAATATATAGTGATTAAAAAACTGAACTCGTTCGCCGATTTGGTGATTTGAAAGCATCATCGATTCCTGTATCAACAAGAAAAGTTAGTGTTACCAGAATTGCTTTTACCAAATGCTTGAGGGAGGTGATGATAAAATCATATGTAAATTATCTAAAGCAGTGGTGAAAGATATGAAAACACGAAAGTATTTTTAAATCAAGCTATCATATTCAACCAACCACGGATGAGTTGTGTTGACACAAAACATGACGATCAACTGTTTATACGACTTTGATCAATGTTAACGAGCAAACTGGTACAACCTTTAAGTTGCGTATTGAGCGTTCTACTGCATACTGCTTCGACTGTATTTCATCAAACTTTCGTCAGACTTTCAGACTTGATATTCGTTAGCAAAGACCGTTTGTATTTTTCATCATAGTCCTTCGCATCAACTGTTACCATTTTGACAATTTCGTCAGTGGACAACTGCAATTCTTTATGATAATGGTATATTTTGCCATGCAAATATTTCAACTTATCGTCATCAGAAAAATTGAATATTGAGTACGACAATACAGGCCAACAAAAATAAAATCCAGGGTAGTAACTTCCTGTGCAGATAGATTGGTAACAGAACAACCCTTTGCACTCGCCGCCATCCTGGTAAGCGGGACATTCGTAGAACCAAAAAGAGTCGACGAAACACCAACAATGGAGAAATAAGATAACCAAGTAAAAAAGTTTCATGTTCGATGATCACGATGTCACTTGATCTGCAGAACAATCAGAATGTCTATGATAATGTTTGATGATCTCGCTTCGTTTTATGTGAAATGGCCTTCCTTGTCGTTAACAGTCATTTGTATGGAAGACAACAAAATTACAATCTATAAATTAGTTCCGATGTGACTAAACAATCTTTCGGTACAAAGATATATTTTTTGCTGATCGTTGCATGATTGATTAGTGTATCACGGTGACACGATCCCGACACATTTTAATAGTTTTCGTTTGTAATAATATGATGTAAAAATTATGAAAGATTTTTTGTTTTTAAATTATTATTTTGTTACTGTTACTAAGCAAGCGACGCTCGTTTAAATGAACGGATCTGTAGGAAAATCAACAAATACTCAAAAACGTAACTCTCGCTACTTACTAGGAAAACGGTATATGGTATAAAATTGTCTGTAGATTATCCTACGATCCTGCTTAACTGATCAACTATGGAACGAGCAAAATTTCGCTTAGTTACTGTTAATTTATTTTTTTCTGAATGTTTGAAATCAGCTATATTAGCTTACACTATCTACGCCCACAAAAATCCCAATGAGATAATTTAGATTTGCATGTAGGATTAGTTTGACGATATTTACCAAATGAACCCCAGTTCATGCAGCTTCCCGTAGTACTTAGATTCATTAAGACACAAATTATAACTTCCGTTTCTCAGTTAGCTAGGAAACCTGGCTTTGTATTCTCTCTATACGCGCCATTCCGCATGATTCCGCACCGTTCTGCACTTCTTATATAAAACCTATTATTTTGGCGAGACATTTCTGGTTGTCAACTTTATATATTTTGTGTGGTGATTTGGGTAGTGAACGAGTCAAGCCAGGTTTCCTAGCTTAAGTCAACGAAAATATTACAAGTAAATTTTGATTGTATTATTATTAAATGACGATAGAAAAACAACTAAAAATGCCGCTGGGTTTCTTTGTTAGTATTTTTTACGAGACTACCCTATATATTTCTTGGACAGCCCGGCTGCGTGTTCCGTTCAGACGTGATAAATCATGGCTATATTCTCTTACGTACGCAATGAATGATGGGAAATCTGTCAGGTTCTTAAGTAAAGGATTTCCGATAAACGTCTACTAATGAATTGCATTTATAATAGTACCAGTTGCTTGGTATTCGCCTTCCGATAAACTTATGGTTACTGGGAAACTATATGGATAAGCCATACAATAAATTGTTGTTTAGAATCATATACTTAATAGAAGAGTGGAGAAATGATTTGGCAGTTCCCGGGAAAAGGTAAAAGCGTGTCATTAAAAGCTAAACCATGTTTTTACAGGATGTAAACTTCATTAAAATTTATTGCTGTTTGAAAATTGTACCATCATCAAGGATTGATCACAAAGGTTTTTTGTTAGAACGGAATGTACTTCATTGTGATATGACATGCGTTGATTCGGTGGTTTTTAATCGTACGTTAACAGTTGTTTTATTCTTGCCGACATATTGTATTCCCTTTATCGCTTCAATTCAAGTTGATACGACCAGGATAATTACTGGCATTAGTTGATCTTATATTCACATCAATGAATTGAGGCCAGTTTATTCAAGACGTTTTCCTTCCCTTTGAAATAATGTACTTATGTCTTGACCTAGATTTCAAATACTCTGATTAACGCGAGGAGCTCTACGGAAATTGACTCATGGACATAAATTTATGGCAAAAGGAACAAAATACTCGTAATTTGGTTGCTTCAATCTAAGTTTGACGGTCATTTT